>QUSF01000009.1:3177698-3211445 GCA_003676055.1 Chloebia gouldiae | reverse complement strand
GAACTAAGGCCTTTACAGCATTCACTTAGTGTGACAGTTTTACATATCACTTTAATCACTTCAGAAGTTGTCTATTTATATAAGTTACTAATTGTTCTCCCCTCAAGCAGTAGCACTGCTCTCTGAGGTGTGCAGGTAATCGATCCTGCTAAAGACATGAATATTTCCACTAGATGCCAATCTAGAAAAAGTAATTAGATCAACAGTGGTAAAAGTGGGGGTCTGTTGCCAGACAGAGGAACGGCAAGAAATGAGGGCATTGACATTAAGAACAATTAGAAATGAGCAATGTGGGCAGTGGGAACTGTAGCAGCAAGAGGCAAGATGAATGTTGTGGTCAATGCATGGTATCAGAAAAAGGAAGTGATTTGCAGATAAAAGGAATGACAGAAACGTAAGCAGAGATTTGGTTGGAACAGAGACAGTCCAAAAATCTCTCAAATATCTTATGTATTACTCAGGTGGGAGAATGAAGTGCTTTCTACTGCATTTATTATTATTATTATTATAGACTGCAAATTGGGAGGGTCTGCAGCTTATGATGCTTAAATGTTATACAACATAGTTGCTGATGTTCTGTAATGTACTACAGTATAGTTTGAAAATGTGCTGCATGTATCAATGAGACAACATACCTTTACCTTCTGTAAGGGCAATTTTCCAGTTCTGGCTCAGTAAAATGTTGAGGCAGCCCTAGAAGATCCTCTTTTGGGCACATCTCTCACACATTTCTCTGCATTTTGTTCTGTTGCAGAATAAAATATCCACTGAGAATTTGAATAGTTTTTCCTTTGCATGTGACTATTAAACAATGAGGTTATATTGTATAATATTGACATAAAAAAATTTTATTCTGGTTCTGTAATTTTTGGCAGCTGGCAATATGTGTGAGTCCTTATACCTGTGTTTATGCTGAACACACTGTGCCTCAGCATGGTTCTAAGGTGGTGAATAGCACCGTGTGCACTATCAGGTATTACCTCATAGAAATACCAAATGTTGAGATTCATATTTATGTAATTACTGCATATTACAAAACAGTATAATATCTAGTAGTTGGCTTTTGGTTTTGTTGTTAATTCTTTTTCTTAAGGGAAGTGTCAAATTTGTTCCTGTTTGCTTAGCTGGTTTAGAATAGGAGGTCAGTTCATGCTGAACTTCCAAACAACACAAAGCTAAAGAGGTTTTAAACAACCAAAGGCCAAGGGTTAACAAACACAACTGGTTCCAGGCAAGCCTGTGGGCTGGCAGGAGTCAATGTGCTACCTAATGGACAAATAATCCCAAGCAAGGATGCCCAGTGGATTAAAACTGCTTGGAAAAATGTTACATTATAAAACTAAATAGGAAAATGGTTAGTAAACTGCAATTTGCTATGATAAGTACTTGCTCATAAAATAACCAATAATATTATAGGGGTATCAGAGAAGTTTATTGTCTTATAATTCTAGCATAAAAATGTACATTTTTGGTCTCTTACTTTTTACAATGCCAAATACAAAGAAACTCTTACTCTGATTTAACATAAATTTAAAAATATAAAGTTTTTCCTCTTCTTTACAATCTTAACTTTATTTTTTCTTAATAGTAAGGAGCAACAATAAAAGCATAGGCAATAAGCAATCAATTTCCCAAGTTATTCCTATATTCCAATGGCCAAATGATAAACCAAATTTTGACTTTGTGTAAAAATCACATGGGTATCCATTGAAACTCTCTTAAAGCTGCCTTCACTTTATCAAGGATGTGCAAGAAGCCTTTAAGAAAATAACAGAAAATTAAACAATACCTAATGTCCGCTCTTCTGATGATGAAAATTGTTTTATAATAGTGATTAATTATATTCAAAGTGATTCATTACATGTCAGGTACTGGCAATATGTGTGGCAAAACCTTTATTTCTAGCTTGTCCAGAAGAGACTGTATGTTGATTACCTATGAGTAGCAATAATCAATTTAAAATATTGAATATTGCTTTTTTTTAGTGTAGACACCTATTGTATTTTTGCTACATAGTCTGGAGCCTAATGAGATATTCTGGCTGCCCTCAGTGAAATTAGGAAATTTAACCTATCTGTCAACTTCCCTCTTACCCCTCTCTACACCAGGTTGTCCAATGAAAGAAATATTCACTATGGAAGAATATTGTGTCCAGATAGAAAGAGCAATGTACAGATGTGTCTGTAAAGCAGCAGAAAAACTTTCTCATATATAAGTCATTTCTGGCTACCTGTAAGAAAATTATGATGTTCAGGAAAAATTCTCTTTCTAATCACCAACCAGATTTAATAACAGTAGCAAGTAGCATTGGAAATTAATGCCACAGAGGATATTCAGGCACTCCTCTGATTACTACCGTATCCAGGCTCAGTTCCAACTTTATTACAGTTGGTACGTGTAACTTACAGCAATTAAATTAACACTTGACTGATAACACTTAATATATAATGAAACCAGATAGAAACCAGGGGGTTAATTTTTAAACCTATTTCAGAATAATTCTCTTTTTTTTTCTTTTACTTCTATATGAAACTTTGTAACATTGAAGATTTTTAGGGAGTTTTTCTATTTTCCCATTTTCAGATCCAATGAGTGTAGACAGGCAACCTTCAAATCAGGAAAGATTTGGCTTTTTTTTTAATGTGTACTCTGTATTTATGCTACAGAAACTGGTTTTCAGTTAGCATGGATTCAAATTTATTAGCATGGTAATCAAATAAAAAACTTACATGAGGTTTGCCCAACTTGCTTTCAAACAACAGCAACAGAGCTTCCTAAATTATATTGAATTCATCCCAAGGTTTTGACCATTTGCTGATCCAGTGATGAACAATTTGCAGCCAGGCCATAGCACCCCCAGGTGTGAACTGGAACCTCTAGGAAATACATTGCTTCATCCTTGATTTAGACGAAATCATCGGCAGTTGAAAGAGACACCTTCAGCTGTTCAGGTCAGAATGGATGCAATCATTTAACCCTACTTAGCCTGGATAAGATATTTGATCTAGTTTCCAGTCAGCAAGCATAAGACTACATTCTCAGCTGGTGTCAACCAAATTCAGTGGAGCTGTGTCAGTTTATACCAGGTGGGGGATTAGCCTGGGCTTTTGTTTTCTCTTAAATCAAAGTTAGACCAAAGACAAACCGAAAGCCTCATCACATGGATTAGGAGTTTGTTGATAATCTGTGCAGGTGTTGTCTGGGGTGACCTCTATGTTGTCTAAATATGAGAAAAGCAAAATGCCTGTGTTTATTATCTCTACTGTAGCTGCACAGACACAGGGTTAGCCAGCCTGTTTGTCTATAGGCAAAACAATGTGTATCTTGCAATAAGGCTTACACAGAGAAATAAAAGGGAAGTTATGAACATCATGTGAACATCTTATGAAATAGATGAACTTTAATAGATGAACTTTAAAAAACTAAAGAAAAAAAAATAATGCTTATATTCATTTGAAATAAAAAATATTATCTATTTTCCAAAAAGTATTAAATAGAAATTATTCTACAAAAATAATAATAATTTGTTAATAGAAGATAATAATTTGTTAATAGAACTTAGTATAAATGTCTTTTTAAAACCTTAGAGAAAAAAAAAATTCCTTGAAGAGTGGGGACATTTCATTGCAACCAATATATTTCTCAGTAAAAGCCAGAATCAAATATATAAAGTCCCTCTGGAAATCACTGCAACCATTTATGAAACCTCACTACTCTGCAGACTCACTCTTTGGTTGATGCCAACAAATGATTACTGTCAATCCATCTCATCATCATTAAGGCCAACTGAGAACCACAGAAAAGCAACAACCAGGAGCATAGTGTCATATTTTGGAGAAAACTCATTTAGTAACTGAAAGTAGAAATCAAAAATTATTGAAAATTTGTGTCAGCACACTTTGGAGGACAATCATATTTTAAGAACATCTCAATCTATTTTCACTTTTCAGACTTAATGCTATTTTCTATTCTTCATTCTATTTCTTTAACTTCATTCTATTTCTTTATTTTACATAGAGACATGCAGGCTTCTGTTTGATGCATACATGCAAATGTATTAGCATCTGTAAGAAACTGGAAACTGTTGAGTAGAGAACATAGCATCATATGCTCTGTCAGGAAAACCTGAACTGGCATTTACCAGTATCATTAGGGACCTGTGAAAACAAAAGTAACTTCAGAACAATAATGAGAACATGTGATCTTCAAGTCCTGTACTTGGGTTAATTGAATTCCAGTAGGAAGAAGTTCATGTGTCACTTTTAGTCACTTTAGTATTTTTAACAATAGAAAGAGCCAGCCTCTGAATAAATCACAACTCAGTAGTTTTAAATGAACTACAGACAGAAGACAAAAGCTTGGCCTTGTGAAATTCCTCATAATTATTTGACTGTTGTTTCACTAGGACAGTATTTGGTCTATGTTGAAATGTTTAAGAGACTCATACATGGGTCTTCTTGTTTTTCCTAAGGGATTCAAGGAGTCTCATGATTCAAGATCCCTTGTCTTATCAGATGAACACCAACATTACTCTCTCCTTGCAGGAATAGTCCTCTAGGGCATCACAGGTTCTGCATTAAATAGTGCTTTGAAATCCTCATGCTAAATTTCTCTCTTTCCCACAGTTCCTCTTTGGATAAGTTAGACAAGTTACTATAATAAAATAAACCAAGTTTCTTTCTTCTAAATTCCTGTTATGGCCCAAACACTGCAGAGCAAGGTTGGATACCACTAGCTCTGCTGCCAGATTTCCAGAAAACCTGTGATCTTTGCTGCAGCAGAAAACTCCACCGAGCTCTTTCTTATAACAGTTGGGGATTTAAATAATCATACAATATTTTGGGTTGGAAGGTAGCTTTAAAGACCATCCAACTGTCCTTGGGCAAGAATGACTACCCTGCAGGCTGCTCCACCTACCCCAGGGGCACAGAAAGTTTGGCTGAAGTGCTCACAAGGATTTAGTTCAAAAGCCAGGGGGACAATCACTATGTCTCACAGGTGACTATCACTAGCCAGAGCTGATGTATGGTATGAAATGAAAGGAAGATTTTGTAGTGGGCATTTGAGGAAGTGAGGGCCCTGCAAATCTCTCTGCTCCCCAGAGATATGGTTTAAGGATCTCATGCAGCTCCCAAATCCACAGCTTCTCTTGCACACTAGCTGTGTGTGTAGCATGTGTTTCATCCATCACTGCATTTCTGCAGTTATACCAAATTAAGGATGTCTGCCATACCTTCTGGATTTAACCTGAGCCAATTTTTTCTCCCCAGAAAGGCAACTGAACCTCTCACACACTTCAGCTGACACTAGGCAGTATCGCCACAGTGTGTGCAGTATTTCCTAGGAATTCCCTCTAGGTCAGAAATAGCCCAGCATTGCCAGCTGCTTATCAAAGGAAAAATGGCAAGGTTGGAAAGCCGACCTCTATAATAGAGAACAGCAGATTGTGGTCTGCAAGCAGAGTGTCATGTGTCACCAGCACTCAGCACATAGGTGTGCAGCCCCTGAAGCACAAGCCCAAAGAGAATGAGCTAAAAAGAGAGCCTGAGGACAGCTATGGCAGCTGTTTGCACCCCCCCCCCCACACTGCTGGCTGTCACAGATGGAACCAAGTGGTCACATGCACTGGACTGTGGAAAGAATGTGTGATGCCTGGCACAGAGAAGTGTCACTTTGTGTGACTTCCCCACAGACAGTGTTTGACAGAAGTTAACAGACCTGTCTCCCCAGCTGACCCCCGAGCACAAAGGTGCTCTCAATAAAAGCTGTACCCAGCCTTCTCACAGTGTATCTTTTGGATGTCTCAGGCAGTTATTTGAAGCTAAACAGCAGATCTTCAGGCCATATTGGACACTAGTATGGGCACCCCCAAGCTACCACTAAGTGGTTCTTTAATTCAGTGAAGGAAAAATTTCAGTCTTGAAATGCATTACAGTAATATTAGAAAGATCTTGCACCCAAATGCATCAATCTGGGCAGACTGCCATGGTCATAAAATCAAGGAAAATAAAACCAGAAAGGACCTCAAGAGGTCATCCAGCTCATCGCTCTACCCAAAGTCAGGAGAAGCTCTATCTGAATAGTTATTCTATTCTTTCTGGTCTGTCCCTGGTGATAGACATCCCATGCCTTTTCTGAGTAGTCTCCTACACCAGTGAACTGCTCCTAATGTGCTAAACATTGCTTCAGCTAAGACTATTATTTCTTGACCTAGATGTGTAAGACTTGGCTATATTTAATTTTGAATTTATCCCTCAATTTTATACAAAAGGGTTTTTATATATTTGAAGATGACTACCTTGCACCATTTTTTCCCTAGAGTAAGCAAGAGCTTCAACTTTTCTTTCCATGCCAGAGTCCTTTAGTCAGTGACCTGATCACTGTTGTCTCTTTCCTCTGGACTCTCTTTCATTGTTCTCACACTCTTTCTGGTTTCAGATAGAGCTTGGTGTAGACATGCCCTTGCGGAAATGTTACCCTTAGGAAACATTTCATGAATATAGTTTTCTCTATAAGCAGAGGATAAGCAGATAAGCAGAAGAGAAGTGATGAGCACTTGTCACAGTTTTCCATGGAATGTATATAACATTTATAGTGCCCTGACCCAGTGGCATCTATAGTTTTGTCAACTAAAACAATTTAAGTGACCTATGTAGGAGTGATATCTGCCATGAAGGACACAGCTGAGATTAGCCACCTGAGCATTTAGATTCCCAGAAATGAGTCACAGTAAATAGCCCACACTATCACATTTGTCATCCTCCTAGACCACCAGATTTAAAACTCAACTGCTCATGACCATCCAGTCTCTGTTATGTGCCTGTCAAGTCTTCATTACATCTATTCAGCGGTGTTGAACAGTTACATATCCATGCAGACTTTTGGTGAAGAGATATTTGATTTTTTTAAAAAATAATTTTCTTCAGACATGTTCATAACAATACTGAAGCTACCTTGGAAGACTACCTTTCCTACTGGAAATGATCCTTTACCCACACATTTGTGGAAAAGGAACAGTTAAGTAACAATGATTCTTTGTTCTGAAAACACTTCACACAATGTATGAAGCAGTATTGTGTGTTTTATAAGCCTGACTTGGCCAAGCAACATAATTCAAACATAGACTATTTGTAGTAAATCCCCAATTCAAAAGAATGGCAAAAAGATTTTACAAAATAGAAAAAAAAATAGAAGGTGCTTCTTTTTACTTCTTTTACCAATGCACATTTCCAGGACATATCACTTCCATACTGCTCTGAGAAGGCCCATGACTTCGACTGAGCCCCATGGCCTTGGGGCTGGAGTAAGCCTCAGGAAAACACCCACTTCTGTGTCAGAGCCACACTCGTGCAGTGTGGATCACATTGGCTTTACTGAATGGAAGATAAACTTTCCTGAGCATGGATGAGGATGTAATGTTTAGCTACAAATGAATTTACTTGATTAGAGGTATTAATTAGATCACTGGATCATACCTGTGTTATGTGTCAAGGTTAAATGCTTAGATTTCCCTGGAGCCGTGGATATAATTTGTGTAACAGCAATACCACAATGTAGACTTATGAAACACTTTATGTTATTTTAACAATGTAGCCCTAATCACATGTATAACATTAGGGTCTAAGAATAATACTTCTTGTCCTTAGACAAAATTCTTCTGATTCCTCTCTTATCTCAGCTTGTCTCCTCTCTGCTAAAAGCATGCCCAAACACTTTGTGCCATATTTTTATTTCTGTTATAATTAAAACCTCTTAAAAATTTCTTATGGGGAGTGGTCTTTTTCAGTTCAATATGTACTCGGATGATTGCTCTCATAATTGATTGTTGTACATTGTTACACAATTATCTAAATAATTGTGATTCATTATAATAATAAAAGTGATTCATTATAATCTCACTTCTGATTCTTGCTTCATTTCTAGTTGCTAGTATATTCTTCATCTTATGACCAGTTCATGATAAATCAACATTTGCATCAACATAATTTTAACAATGTCCTTGTTTCCCAGAAAAATAAACATATAGTTAATGTTAAAGACTTTGTACAATTTCTTTTAAAGAAGCTTGTCCTGATTTAGTTTTGGGGTTTTTTAGAACAATAAAGCATCAGTGAAATCATCTGATTACAGTGAAACATGCAATTAATGTATATTTTTTATTTTTTTAATTTTTCATAATAATGTCATAATCAACACTACTATCAGAAAATTGGCCTCATGAAAAAAAAAAAAATTATTCTTACTGAAGAAATACCAAGTAGAGGTAGGTGACACCGGAGGAGGGCTGGAGAGACAACAACCTCCAGCAAATGTTGTCCAGAGGGAATCACATGAGCCCAGACAAGCTGTATGTCTGCTCCTCAGTCTACATTGACTTTGCACCTAAAACAAGCTGTGAGAAGTGATCTTCTACCTAGAGACTCTCTCCAAGTCATCTGCCAGATTTGTGTATCGTAAGCACAGTTCTGTGATCATTTTAAATATTGAAACTCTTGAATCCTCATTGGTTTCCCAATAATTCCTACTTTGTAACTTTTTTCTTCCTGAAGGCTCAGCAACCAAATATTTCACTGATGTTTTTAGGGACTTTATGTGGCCTCCAAGAGCAGCAACAGCTAATTGAGAGTCCATCATTGTGAGTGAACAGTGAAGGCTATTTTTTTCTCTTCCATTTATTGACATTGATTTCACCTGCCATTTCATTGCTCAGTATCATGAGACTGGTCTATCACTCCTCACATCCAGCTTATGCTTTTACTATCCTAATTAATTCTGTATCATTGCACATAAAATTACCTTTTAACTCACCACCTTTCCACAACGGTTCTGCATCCAGATCCCTAGAGTGCTGATAGTTCCTTGCTGTGAAAAATTGTTGTTCTCCCTATCCTTTGATTCCCATCTTTTCACCTAGTATTTTGGAAAAGTGTTTACCCCTCTACCCTGCGACAATTCAATTTCATTAATGTTGTTTCTATATTTTTTTTTAAATTTAAGTTACTAAGTTTGAATCAGCATTATCCAAATAATCTTGGCTTCTTCAGAGGATTGCCATAGTTTTGCAAAGTATGGCTTTTTTCTACGAAAGTTGTTCTGATTCTAGTTCAGTATATTTAATTTATGCTTTTGTCTACTAATTATTTGTAGTTATAATTTCTACCAATTTTTCTGATAATCACATCTGACCTACTGACCTGCTAGAGCAAGGAAGAGCCCTTTTTGATGGCTGATTGCCCATTTGCCACTTTCTATTATTTTGGAGTCAAATTGCAAGGTATCAGTCCCATAAACCCTTTCTAGTTCACCATGATACAGCATTCAGATTTTTCTCTATAGAGAAGATCTGCAGGATAGGCAGCTCTTTAGTCTTTCCTAAAATGACCATAAGGCAAGAAGAAGGAAAAAAAATATAGTGTATAGTGTATAGGCTTGTGCTAGTCTTTCTTTACCACAGTCTTATTCACTAATATACCCTTTCTTTAATAGACTTCTTTGCTTCTAAATTGTTTTAAATGCTTTCTCTCCCTCTCTTTTTTCTTTTCTTTTTTTTTCCTTTCTCTTTTTTTCTTTTTTTCCTTCTTTTTTCTCTTTGGGAAAAGATTTATTCCACTTCTGACGAAAGGCTTTTTCTGTTCTTCATACAATCCCCTGTCATCTGCTGTTTAATCACTAGTTTAGGGAAGAAAAATTGATGAACAGTGTCCTTCTAGGAGTGTTTTTGATGAGTAGTGCATGTTTTCCAAGCTTCTAAGAGGGTGTAAAACCATTAGTATTTTAGCCTTTTAGCTAGAGTATTCCTTTTAACTACTTTTCTCAGTTTCATATAATGCTATTTTTTAGTGGTACGTATTCCATGAGTAGGATGAAAATTTTTTTGGTATGTTTGTTGATTACTGTTATTGCATTTTTTCACACTTACAAGGATATGAAATTTGAATATTCTGTGTCCACTGTTGCATGGTGGCTCTTGGGTGACTCTTACGTTTCATCAGATATTGTGCATTAAATTCTGAGTAATAAATCTATAAATAATCCTTATTTTGTTTTTTTTTTTTTACTTAGAGCTGCAATGTGCAGATAGTTACAATGATGTTTATTGTAAGTAAAGTTTACCAAATGTTAATTTTTCTTTTAATAATCTCGACTTCTTAATTGTGCTATGCTTTGTATGTCAGTAGTTTTTATTGTGTCTTGGTTTCTCTCTTCTCTAGTCTTCTCTCTTAAATGGGAAGAATAGCACATATTTGTGCAGGATTGGAATTAGGAAGACAAACATTCTATAATTTATGAATTATAACCGGGAGATGCAATGATTACAAGATTCATAGAAGCACTCAAGATAAAAAGATAAAAGACAACACCTATCAAAAACATCTGGTTTCTGCATGCAGTGCTGTTGCAAATAGTGTGCCATAATCAGCATTAATGTTTATAATTTTTATTTTTAACATTTTGCTAATATAACACACAAGTTGTGATAGGCTTTATAAATAAAATTTGCAAATGCTTATCGTTCAGGGGAAATATTTAGTAAGATAGGGAAGAAAGGGAAAAATATCTGAGATATATTTCAGATTTTGATTTTTTCCATATTGTAAAAATAAGATACACCCATATTTATACTTCTATACAAAATTTTTTAATTGGTTGAATTTTATTTGCATTTGTAGCCATATTGAAAAAATTTTGTCTTAAGAGGCAATTTGCAGACAATAGAAGCTGAAGACCACATCAGGAAAGGAGTCCCAGGTGAAGTGATTTGCTTGGGAGACAGTGCAAAGAGAAGACAGAAAAGTTAATGAAGAGAAAACTGGGTATGGAGCCACTGGTGCAGCAACAGGGCTAAGAATGATCGAGCAGAAGAAAAGAATGGTCACACAGGAATGGGATGAATTCTGTGGAGACCTCAAGGCAAGGAACTGATTAGATGGACCAGTGAAGCATAAGCCACTGAAAGAAATAAATGGGAGTTGAGTCAAATGGATGAGCCAGACAATGATCTTTTCAGTGAGGTGAACTGGGGTAAAGCAGGGAGATCTCAGCATGGCCTTGCCAGGGAGCAAAGCCAAAGAACCCTCAATGGCAGTGCAGAGGTTTGTTGGAAAAAGCAAGGAAATACATTTCTATGTAAAAACATAACTATAAAGTAAGCAGTGTTATACTGCAGGTGATTTGAGAAACTGTAAAACATCACAGTGTCATGTAAAATCCATTATTCTGTGTCCTGATGTGTCATGAGCAATGATGTAGTCCAATGTTTTGACATATTTGATTTAGGAGACTGACTTAAAACCCTATACTCTTATTATAAAAGACTGTAACTTAACAATCAAAAAGACGTGTCATGTATATATCAAAATGAATATCCAAAAGCAGTTTTCAGGCAGTTCATAATTTCAATATCCTATTTCACAGCACTGGAGATAGTTTCATAATGTATGGGTTAAGTTCCTATATCTACATATTCTTCAACAACAATACAATAAATGTACAATAACAATATAACAATAAAGGTACACCTAAATCACAATTTTTCTCATTCATTATGATTAAAAGCATATATTTTATTGGCAGTGGGAAACAAACCAACATATAAGAAAGGCATGCTTTTGACTCATTCTTGGTATTATTTAGTAGTCTGAAAATAGTACATTTATTTTTGCAATAAAAATCAGGTACTGTATAAAGGTTTTTGGGTTCTTCAATAATTCACAGAAATTGACTTCAGATTTAGTTATAAGGAGTTTCAAATAAATTCTTATAATATGTTTTCTCTATCTTACATTTTTAAAATGAATAACAGAGGCATTCATCTCACCTCATTTTACACAGCTACAATGTCAACAAGTTCATCTAATCTACTTGTATAATTTCCTTTTATTTTCAGTAAGACATTTGGGCATTTCCAGAATGCATCTCATCCCAATGAAGAGATGCAAAATGAGTCAGATGAGTCACAGCACAAATGTCTATTCCTGTGAACAGTTGCCAAAGGAAGCCTTGGTCAGCAACTCAGGTGCAGAATTCTAATGTGTAAATAACTAAAGGGAGATGAAACCTAGTCAGGAAGTCTGGTGACACCAGCAGCCAGAATAAATAATAAGAGACTTTAGAAATGAGGATGGATGGGTTTTCTCATGACAAGAGTTACAGGAAGGAACAAATCTAGGAAAGAAAGTTCATATTTAAGTTCCTGAGATGAGGAGTTCAAGCCACAGATGACAAAAGCAGAAAATGGCCAATGAAGTTTCATGTGAAGCAGCAGTGAAAGAAAGGAAATGAGGAGCCTAGCAAAATGCTCAAAGAAAAATGTGAAATGAAAAAAATTGAATAAAATGGGCAAGTATCCCTTTGCTGAAAACAGGGAGACTGGGTATACCTTCTATTTCACTCCTTTAAAGAGAAATGATTTATGCTCCTCTGTAAGGTCTGATGGAAAGATGAAAGCAAAGAGGCTGGAGATCCTCTGCCCCATCAGCATCGCCCAGTGAAATATCTGAACTCCCAGGCATGGGGCAGAGTAGCAACTCTGATATGATGCAACTTCCCTTTCAGTAACACTGCTACCTCTAACCTGCAACCCAGAGTCACTTTAATAACAGCCTCAGATCTCTGATTTGCCCTAAAACTCCTTATAGTCAAAGGGAGTGTTTTTTCCCTTTGACTTTCTCTGCGGTCAGCTACATTATGTCTATAATAACAGTCTTTATCAAGATCCTGATTTTGATCCAAATTTTCTGTCACAGTTATGCACTTCTTTCCTTATGTGGGCTTATTTCACATCCTTAATATTAATTAAATGCAGAGGAGTGGGTTTTTTTCACATTAATTTCTTTTCTCAGATTTGTTCCTTTCTTTTTTTCTCCAGTAATTGCAGTAGGATTAACTGCATTGTTAGAGTTCTGAATACAAATAAGAGGGTTTTTCCCTTTATTTTCCCTGACTACATTTCTATTACTGCAATCATAAGTATTGTTAACAACATTAAAGACCACAGCAGATGTGAACCAGGCTATAGTGAGAGAATATTTTGATTCCACAAAAAGGTTCTGTGCTGAAACATAATGTTCTTGCTTCCCAGCTATTACTGGGCAAACTAGCATGCACTTTTGAAAGTTAATATCTAATTTTCTATATGTCTGCTGCCAATCTGTTTTCATTCTACTTCAATATAGAAGGCAACGAGAATGGATTTTGCAAAGATTACTACTGGGCTCATTATTGTTGCACAAGTAGTTCTGGAAAACAAAATACCAAAACTCAGCTGATGATGACATAGTTATACAACAAACTCGGCTGCCCAGAACTCAGAGCTTGGAACAAGCCCCTAGAGGGGACCTCAGTCTCACACTCTTACAATGTAAATAAGCCCAACTTATCTTTTATGCTATGGCTTTAGCTGTATTGCAAAATGGGATTTATGTAGGAACTGAAGGGTCATGCAGTCTTTACCCTTTCTTTTCACCCCATTTTTGAAAGATAAGCTAGGCCAGGAATGACCACTGAAAGCTGCTACCATCTCACAGCTGCAGAATCCCTTCAAAATATGTTGCCTGAAAACAGGTAGAAATCCTCCCAAAAGTAAACTTTGTCTCTGTCAGGTATGAGGTTATGGGCACTTTAATTGGTGGTCATGGTGCCTCCAGCCTGGGCACTGCTGCCCAGAGACCCCAGACACTCACAGGTGTCTTGTGTGGCATCTCTCAACCTTCCTGAGTTGCTCCCTCTGGTATCCTGCAGGCAGGGAATAAAGCAAAGTGGAATGACTTCTGTAATTCTGGATAAATTGCCAATATATTTGTTCTTCTGGAGTGACTTGCCTCTACCAGAGGAGACAAATGAAGCTACTGGCTCCAGAACAGAGGAAAATAGATTCTTTCCTACCGGGAAGACTTCCTGAAGAAAAATGGAGGTTGGCTTTGCCGCTATTTTTGCTAGAGGTGTTTTTCTAAATATTACCTGGAGCTATGTTTGAATTTCAAGCTGATAAAGTTTTTGAAGTTTTACAATATATGCAGTATTTTGTTTCAATTATATTCCAGCTCTAATCCAACCTCAATTATTTGATTACAATAATATCCACCTGAAATGTACATTGACATTTCAAGAATAAGGCTAGCAGAATCATGAATAACCAGCAGTTAATAAAGAGTAAAAAAAATTAAAAGAAAAAAAATACAAAAAGTGTTAGAAACCCATAAAAAAATCCATAAAGTTGCATTAAAGAATTGCAGGAATATTGAGCCAAGTTTAAACTAGAAAAAACATTCTGTAATATGTTCTCTACCACAAGTGGGTACAAGCTTTGCATGTTCAGTAACCCTGAACTGCTGTTTCTTTTCCTAATTAAGGAAAAGAGCTTTCTAGGGATGTCCTCAGAACATTACAAGATGCTCTGAGGAGATGCCAAATCATAGTGGAAATATGTTTGTTTTCAGTGCGAGTACAAGCACTTGTGAACCCAGTTTTTAGAGGAACAGAGATATCAGATGCTGGCGCAAATGCCTTCTTATAGTCTGTCAAATAATTAGGCAGCCCTAGATGTTTTAGTCTAGATCAATTCTTTCAAACACTCAAGCTAACAAATTTAATAAAGTCTAGGGTGTCTATGAAGAAATATTTACAGGACCACAAACAATCCAGTTACCATTTTCAGGAGATACCTTCCCCACTTTCAAGTGGAGCTGAGCCAGCAGAATGTGTGCACACTCATCAGTGCACTGAAAAGCAGAGCAGTGATGATGAATCTCTTCCTTGTTTTGACAGTGTGCTTTAGGCAGAAGCTTAGTTATCTTACTTGTGACATAGGTCATAAGATAATCTTTTCCCTCATGTGGGATAAGAGATCTTGTTTAAGCAGAAGAGGTTGTGAAGGACAAAAAAATAGGTGGCAGTGGCAGAGCTGGAAACCAAAATATTTATTTTTCAGCTCAGTAAAACTTATTTAACTGAAGAAGACCATCTTTGTAATTCTAAATTTACCTACCTCCAACACCATTCCCCCCCTTATCCAAAGGCCTTTCCTTCCAAAGAAAAAGTTCGTACATGAACTAAAATTTATAAGACAAAAATATTTCTGGGAGAATGTATGTTGTGCTTGTCGCACAAACAAGCACTACAGAGTGACTCCCAAACATGAGATGTGACATTCAGGTTTACTGGAAATGTCATTCACTAAAGGGACAGCTGAAACAGCCTCTCATTGCTACCTGTGCAAAAGAGAAAATATCATGTAAATTATGTATTCTATTTTGAAATATAAGTGAGATCAGAATAAAGGAATAGGTGTGTCCCTCCCCAAAAGAAGATGCTTCAGAAGGCCCATGACCTCTTTCTCTCCCTCACAGAAGCTCACATTTTAATGTCACAAGGCGTACAATAAATTAAGGATTCCTGTCTATGCAATTGAAGCATTTGAAAGAGTTTGCTCAGCAGTTGTTGAAAATAAGTATCAGCTACTCTGTGCAATTAAATTTCATAGCTAAAATTGACAGAAGGAGCTTACTCCATTAGCACAAGCAATAGGGAAGAAGATATCTGAACTTGGAAATTATTCTTGCTAAAGGAAAACTGGAAAGGCTAGTGTCTCTTGCCAAATAATATTATAATTTTTAAAAGAATTATTAATTGATTTTATATACTAGAAGGATGAAAAGTTGCCAAAACAGCTCCACATGGCTGTGTTCATATTAGAAAATACATTTAGGTTTTCAGTAATAAAAACTTTCATCACTTGTTTGTACCATTCTCAGTACAACTGAGCTCTAGTATCTGGGCCCTGTAGTCTACTGTAAGATGGATTATTTTACCAGTGTAATGACAGAAAATCTAGTAGGGCTATCATGTTTCCTGAGTTTTCATTGTCATAGCAGAACAGGAAGTTCAATGAAACCAACTAGATCTTCCCTAAACCACAGGTTTTCTAAACATTATATATTGTTTAAAATTATTTGGTTGATCAACAAAACAAAGTCACCATATGTTTTTTCACATTCAGTAGCTCTCCAGATGGGATGATTAAAAATGTACTGTAATTACATGATGTACAAAAATCTACATTATTTACATTAATTGCATGAAACCATGACTAATACAGCAGAAGGTGTCAGAGACACTTTCTGGCAGCAGATAATAATTTGTGATCCAGAAAGACACGTGCAGTATCTATCCAGCCTTGTGTAACAGTTCTACGTGTCTCATCACCTTTTGGAAAATACCTAAGGCACACACAAAAGGATATGGCATGCACAGTTTGAGTCACAGGCAAGGTGAGATCTTGGACAAAAAGCTACTCTAAAAATAAAAATGAAATATAGGATCTCAGTACCTGCTCAACCCCAGAGGGAGAAATAAGAAGAAAAAAGAGGTTTAGAAGGCCTCTGCAAACTGGTCGCCTATAAGTCAGAATTGGTAAAGCGGTAGAGACTGCACAAGTAAAGTAGCATGTGCCCCAAACCCAGGGTGATAGTGGGAGTCCCGAGCTTCAGGAACTGCTCTGGGGAAAAATCTCTACAGAGATGTCAGTGCTTAACACATTTATCTTCATAGCTCTAAATTTTCCTAAAATTTTGCTCTTCATAGACCGAAACCATATCCTGCAGTTTGTAGGGAGGGACAGGGCTGCCTAGTGTTGCTATACTTGTGCCCTCACATGGCTCCTGCAGGACACTGGGCTATGCCAGTCTGAGCTTGGATCACTCGTCACCCTCCTGACCTTAAATCTCAGAGCAATTCCAACTCCTACCGTAGGTACCTATGACACATCACTCGAATATTGCTCTTTGTTCCCACTCTTAGCACACCTTCACATTTACATGCTCTCAGTTCAGATCCACAGTGCACTCTGTCACCTCCTGCCCCGACAGAGTGCAAAAAGAAACATTCTCTATTGTACTGTTTACATCTTAATCTTACAATTTATACTTTTTACATTTGTTGTACTCTGAGCATAAAGATCCAGCCCAGAATACTTTTTTTTTTTTTTTACAAGAGAGTGCCTTTTGTGTTTTCCCTATAATTTCAGGGTAATAGCTATTCTGCAAAATTTACCAATTTAGTCTCCCTGTGCTATCTTAGGATTTGCATACATAAGTCTTATCTCTTTTAATGGTGCTGGGAAGGATGTGCATAAATCCCCACATAGAGAGATGAAATAATGTGACTCATAAGGCTTATTTATTTCACATGGGAAAACATGTTATAGCTATTGCAATAATCTCTACAGTTCTGATTTGGTATATGAAAAACAAGGACTCCATATATTGCTGTGTAACTTCATTTAATGATTACTATAAAATCCAAAAAACATTTGCTATTAAAAAAAAAGTGATTTCAAGCACTTCTTACACATTATAATATGTATTTTGACTGCTAATTAGAAATCAATTTTTTCTATAGATATATAATATTATTTTCTTTAGATTATCTTTCATACAGTCTAGATAATGTGCATGTCATTTTAAGTTAGTAAAATTAGATTCCTGCAATTATTCTTCACAGAATCCAGTGATAGTATTAATAATTCCTTCAAATTGTTCTTCCAGACAATGTCATTTCCTCCAGTAAAATGTACAACATGTTCTCATTGAACATTTCATTAACTACTTCCTTTAGTGCTCTTTGGATTATCTTTAATATGGCATCTGTGTATTTGTGAAATATTTAGAGCATTGCTTCAAATTCTTCATATTTGGTGCTGATATGTGGATTTTTCACCTTTTACTGAGTTGCAAAGTCCTATGTATGCATTGAACCATAGGTATGTAGTACTCATTTGAATTTCTACTGTAATCTGCCCATTTCTTTTCTATGTGAGCAGATCAAAAATGTGGGTCAAGGGTAACTCTTAGCCAAATGGCAGTGGATAGTGAAAGCTGAACCTATCTGATCTGGTAGATGTCTGTAATCACATGAGCTGAAGTTGCCGTGGATCAGATGTCATTCTATTTGAATGTTTGGAGAATCAGCAAAGTGAACTTGCTGCTAGCTGATAAAGATTTGTTAACTGCAGTGGTTAATTTTTAACTGAGGGAGGAGGTCTAAAGGTATAGCAAGTTATTAAAAACATGGGTTTTTTTTCTAAGTGAAATGCTTTTCTGGTTTTCAGTATCTGATGACAGCAAATCAATACCTTAGGGTATGTTCATATATTCATGGATTCAACAAATACACATTCTTGAACTTAGTCTGCAGGCTAACTTCACTAGTAAGCATGGTTAATAGGGCTTAGAAAAACAGTGCAGACTGAAAACATTCTTTTCTGAAAAACAAAGGGTGTTACCCCTTGCCCTTAATGAAGATAGTTGTTCAAATATTTAAGTTTCTGAATGGACTCAGAGCTTAACCAGTAGATGCCTCGAACCCAAGTGTGCCCCCATCCATGTTACACCATCCCAAACACTTTTGCAGGCATTCAGAAGCAGAGGAAATTTTCAAAGTTAGACTTCAGCAGAGATGTTTACTCCAAAGTGGGAAAAGCAACAGAGGATCTTTGAGAAGCAAAGCAAAAAAGACTAAAAAGTAATCACAAAAAGAAACAGAGGATCTCTGGGAGGGAGAAGCATCTGAACTCACCACTAAGGGGGACAAAGGCATCGCTCTGAGCTCCACCCTCAGCCTTGCCTGGTGCTGGAGGGCGTGTGGCCATGCTGCAGTGTGCACCAGGCACTGCAGCCCTGTTAGGGTGTCCCACTTGCCACTCTTCCTCAGCTCTGTGACAGCTCATCACAAGGTGGGCCGTCTGCCCAGGCAACCCTCCCTGGATTTTTTTAACTGGGGCTTATATCAGGGAAATGGATCCTCAAAGTCTGGGACCCTGCAAGCTGTGGGGGATGCCGAGGGACATCCATGCTCTCACCCCAGCACGTAGGCACAGGGTGTCAGGCACCACTAGACATTTGGCTCAGTTTCAAAGTCCCAGCAATACTGAAAGGTTTTCCATGATAGGCAGGACTTGGGGAATTTATCAAAATTTTCTCAGGACAAGGGTGCTGGTCCCACCAAGCAGCACATTTTTGAGCAAGTTCAAAGTGGTGTGTGGTACATGTGAAGGGAAAGTGTGGAAAGAAGGAAGGAAGGACCTTAGATCAAGGTAGAGAAGAGCCAGCAGTTGTCCTGTGGATTGTCATCTACGACGTAAGCAGAGTGAAGGGTTCTGTAGTAAGGCAGGATTTGATAAGATTGGATTTATTCTGTATGATCTGTTTTGCATAGGTGGTGGAATCCTGCTAGTCTTTTTGGCTTCAATATTTAGATCACGGATAATGTATTATATGGCTTGACAAACTGTGGATTGAAAACACAGTTTGTAACAACCATTTTCCAGAATACTCCTTTGATGCAAATGCTTATTTTGATACACCTACACAAAAAGAGTCATCTCCATGGAAACCTCATGAACCTTATGTCTTAAATAACTACTTTAAAGGACTTATCTTGAGAGTTATTGAGGACACTCAGCTCTAGCTGTCTCCTAAAATAGCAATAACTCTGGAAACTGCGGTGCTATTTTCCACTGTGTATTAACAAAAGTGTAGACATTCAACTGAGATTAATGGAAAGAGTTCAATATTTTAATAAACTGAAAAATAAATCTCTTTACATGTACAAATCTTCTTTAACTTATTTTGTATATTTTTTCATCTGAGCACATTCAAATAATGCATATGCAAACTTAAATGATTTTCCACTGAATTAATCATATTGGTCTCAGATAGTCAATATTTTCTCTGGAGTCAGGGGAGAGAATAGGGTACCTGCAGACAAATATTGTGCCTAGTTCAGATTCCCTCTTCTCACAGACTCAGTTCAGCATCCTCATCCAGGATGTACCGACATGAGAAGTGACAGGAAACTGTAGGATGAAGTTTCATTTTTTAGAGATTGCAAAGAACTGTCACGACTAAGCTTTTATTTCTCCAAAAGCCACTTTGTGTAGCCAGTAGCTTTATGACATCTTATATTACTCATACTATGATATTAAATACTATTAGCTCAAAACATCTTGATTAAATGCCATGCCTTTCACAGTAAGCTAAAAAAAGAAAACCATCCTTCTGATTGCCATTTGTAATTCTGTTAGCAGGTATCCTCAGTTAATACTGATATCAGGTGATTATCCTCAAGGTCCTCAACTACTCTGAGAGTTTAATCTTTCAAAGTGGAGATTTTCCTTAATCTGGAAACAGAGTGAATCATGCTAAAGTAAAATCTTACAGTGCAAAGTGCTTGAACAGAAGGTAGGCTGAACAGAGAGGTTAGCATTAGCAACAAGAGGTGCAGAGGAAAAATAATCCTGGCTGTATTTACTGCAATGGCTTCTCCCTGGTTCCTGGAGGCCTAGAGAGGTTCCAGAGTATTGTGCCTTAAATAACTGTACAGTAACCTCTTAAAGGAGCCTTGAGTGATCAGATCATAATGCTCTGGATCATAATGCTTTGACATTGGATCAGTATCTCTGTGAGGTGATGCTCTGTGCCATTTAGATTTACTGGCAAAGGTCAGCTTTTGTTTTAGTATTAGATCTGTGCTCTATATCCACGGCAATGTGTAAACATACCTGAAGATTTGCAAAATGTTCATGGCCCAAATGGTAGTATCAGAGGATCACTGAATAAATGGTTTTGAGAAAGACCTCTGGAGGCCATCTATTCCCAGTCCTCCTCCACGCAAATTTAATTTCAAAGCTTTAAACAGGTTTCTCAGAATTATGTCCAGTTATGTTCTCTTTAAAAGAAATCCCAAGGATGAGACAGCCTCTTCAGACAAGATGCTCCAGTGCATGATGACTCTTGTTGTGA
Organism: Chloebia gouldiae; assembly: GCA_003676055.1. NCBI lineage: Eukaryota > Metazoa > Chordata > Aves > Passeriformes > Passeridae > Chloebia > Chloebia gouldiae. Next base: position 3,190,647 of record QUSF01000009.1, on the reverse strand, counting down.
AGTTTCAATTTCAAAGTAAATAAAAGTATAAAAATGAAGAAGAATAAGCTTTTTCACTGGCCACCTCCAAGAAACATAAGCAAAACAGATCTTTTGTTTCAAACCAATTTTCTGTTCCTGAAAACCTACACAGCATAAACTTGAAGCAGCTGAAAGGAATGTAATACTCATTATTATGGGAAAATGAACAAGATTTGTAAATAGGTAGAGAATTGAAGACTGTCTCAGATTTACTTATCAGGAAGGAATTTCCCTCAAACTCCATCCTAGAGCTGTTATTCAGGAATACTTCCCCCAGTGTCACCAATCAACCTCCCTGGAAGAAAAATGGAGCAGTTGTGCCATGAAACCATGAGTTCAGAAAAGAGAGGAGTAAAATAGATGTCTGCTTGGGATTAGAGGGCACTGGAGAAACAAGTGTTGGTGATAAATTTGAAGGAGCTTATCACTGTAATATCCAAGCAATTTTGGAACATATGATTATTTAATGCAGCCTTTATTTTAAATGATGCAATAAAATGTACATTCAATTAGGAAGAGATTTTTTTTTAATTAACTTGTGATTTGATTGTCTGAGACTTTTTCAAGGACAGGCTCATTTTAAGAAAGTATTGAATAGTGAGAATTTGGAATTGCCCATCCCTTTCTTTTTACTGAGAGCTATACATCCAAAGGCACTATTCACTTTATTTACAAAGAGAATTTTGTTTGTATGCATAATACATAATACCCATCAATTTGGCAAAAATTACTCTTATTGGGCAGTAATGCCCTCTGTGAGGAGCTTCAGGCATCTTCTCCCACAAACAGCCACTCTTTTAACCCAGAGGATAGCAGCCTTCCACAATCCCCCACAAATCCAATCAATAGGTAATGTAATGTGTAACAAGAGACTAAGGTGTAAAGGGAAAAGGCTGGCTATGCTTCAGAAGTTTGATGATGCATTTTCTGCAGTCTACTGTTGCAGCAGTGCATGTACACATTAAATTTTACCTTCCAATTCCACTAAGGCTATGTTAAAGTGAACATAAGTTTTAATTATCAAAGCTAAAAAGGGAGTGTTTTCCTTGACTTCTTTTCCCTAACCACATCAATGTTTTATATAACATTCTACATGCTAGCTATGTCTTCTTTTGCTAGAAGATAAACTGTGAAATGTAGGCACCACATCTTTCTCATATTTTTGTTTTCAGCCTAACACAGAAGGAGCCAGGGGTCTCTGGTTGCTGCACAAAATGGTACTGATAAACATTTGTTTGGATACCAGGAAATGTGACAGCAGTAAACACATTTTAAATATTTTGCCCTGCAGTTAGAATATATGTTTGTTCATCTCAGCAGAGCATGTTAGCTGAGGTTCAGTGACTCACTAAACTGTGGTCATGTGGGCTTTTTGTGAGCTTAGTGTGAGGACAGAGGTTGCTCGTGTCTGCCTGCAGTGCATGCATGGATGTACCCTGAGTCCCTTGTGGATCTCGGTCTAAATTCTAGAGCTGCACAGATAATGTATCTTTGTCAGCATGGTTGCTGAGTCAAAAACTCTGTGTGTGTGTATGCTGTGGAGGGGGGAAGCCAGCAATGTGCAAGCCACATTGTTTTGTTCTGCTTTAGTGCAAAATGCTTCAATTGAAGGGAACCCTCAAGGTCAAATGTCTTTCTTTCTGAGAGTTTTGAGAAGCTCTCCTACTTTTGCAGGGCTACAAGCTCTGACCAAATAGTACCAGCAAAAGTGTCCATAAGTGTATATTGCAAAAAAGACCGGCTATTATTGCAAGAAAAATCTGGATGGCTGAGCCTCACACCAGGCTAGAGAAGGTGTGAAGTGCTGCTGTTACCACAGGGGAAGCTCTTCTGCTCCACCAGCTGCATCCCACCAGCACTGCATATTGCTGCAGCGTCAGTGCAACACTTTGGGATATCCCTCCTGTTCTCAGCGTAGAGAAGACCAGGAGCAGATTTACCTCAGGACCTTCAGAGTTTTTCACTGTGTGACCCAATGAATGAGCCAAATTTCAAAGTAGAAGAGCCACTGCACAGCCCATCTTTTTCTTCTCATACACTGCTTTTACTCTGCCCTATGTATCTCTAAATGTATCTACTTCTAAGTAAGCATAACTCCAGAATGCAAAATTTCTCAAAGCCATTCAAAGAGAATTTGTTCTGCCTTATGTTATCAGGACAGATTTAATGTTAAAATTTAATGTTCCTTCTTCATCAGCTGTTTTTCTGATATGGCTGTCACAAGAGATGGGCACAAAATTACAGCTTGTTCTCAGCCTCGTGGAAAGGAGGTCTAGCAAATTAAGCCTAATGTGGATACTGCATTCCTAGTACACCATTCAGACACATCTTCCATGCCTTAAAGATTGCCCATTACCTGTGCTGGGAGCTTCATTTCAGTGTACTGACAATACAAATTTGTTTTGAACTCATACAATAAATCCCAGCCTTAAAGAATGTTGTTGTATGAGCCAAAAACTGTATGCAGCTTGTTGAAATCAGTTTGTGGTTCAGGATAACTACTTGATACTCTCCTTGGCATCACTGACCTCTTTCCCTTTTTTATTGCTGACATCTACATATAAAAGTAGTAAAAAACTGTTTCTGACATTTCCAAACTACTGTTCTTAACAGATTGCATCACACTTCCTACAGACAGTGTCAATTGTTTGGCCAGCCTGAGGCAGTCTCTGCCCAAGGCACCGAGGGTGCTGAAAAGCCAATGAACTCAGCACCCAGCATGATTTGGCCTTGCTACAACAAGGTGACCTGGTGAACGAGCAACCTGGCTGCCAGTGTAGCCCTTTGGAAACAGGTGGCAGCGTGATCATGTAATTTCCTTTCCACGAGCAGCCTGGCAGGTGCTCTCTGTGCTAGACCAAGAACTTTGGTCTCTGGCCAGCAAAGGTCTGTGAGTCCCTACTATAAAGATCAAATGTAGTTACCACAGTAAAATTAAAAAAAAAAAAACCAAACAAAAAAAGGCGAATAAGAACTTCTTCCCGTCTCTCTCCCCCAAATATACTAAATACATGTCTCAAAGTAAATGGGCAGCTGAGTGTTAAAGGTCAAATTCCAGATGTTGCAACTCAGTTTTGTTGCAATCCTGCAATAGCAGCAAACAAACGCTTAGTGGGGAGAGAGGAAACAACTAAGAAACCACCATATGAAATAGCTGGTTTCTTCAAAACTGAATGGAGCAAAAAGTGTTATTACACAAAACACATCAGAAATGGCAACAAACTGGAAAGATTTCTTTACAACCCTACATATAACTTGAACATCTGTGAATAGCGTAGTTAGACATCTTATGATAACATTGAAATAAAACAGGAATTCTACCTCTGTGTGATCAAATAGACACATGATTCCATGACATAGTTTTTTGAGTCAATAAGGTTCCCTAAAAGTTTATACACTCAGCTTTCATGGGCTTATCTTCAATAGTTTTCCCAAAATTACTAAGGAAAGTTTTCTTCTCAGATTAATTTTTTTCAGCTAATATTTTTTCAGCAATTTCAAATCCAAGAAAATAGAGGAAAATGCAAAAATGTCTGCTTATCTTTAAAATTGTTTAAACCTCCTTACTGAAAGGTCATACCTCTGAGCAGAGTCTTAAGTATAGTGTGATCATATTTGCAAGAACATACTTTTTCCTACCCAATAAACTGACAAATCTAATCTCATCTTTATTGTTTAATTATAAAATCTCCATTCAACAGAGCCTTAAAAGCTAAGAGCAGAATTCCCTGAAGCTTACAAAGACCACTCTCTGTTCCCTCAAATGCCCCATGTTTCTATTTGTCAGCAAATGAGTGGGGCAAAGACCTTATGAAATTATGGTGATTGCTTAATGAAATACAGAGCACCATTCACACTTGCCAAGGGATTGCATGAGTGAGCTACATTCTGGCATGTAGTTGTATCCTAATGTCTACTTTCTGAATAAGACATTTTTAATAATTTTGTTATTCTTAAGATGGTTTAGGTAAAGTGTTTGTGTTGAGCCTAAGTAAGGATCAGAAGCGAGAGGGTTATATTTGCATTGCACTATGCTGCAACATGAGAAGATACTCCAGGTAGTGCCACACAAGCTGGGTCTCAAATTGGAAGCCATGTAGCTGTAACAGCACAAAAGCTCTGCGGGACGTAAAATTATGCTGATGCAGTTTTTCTGAGATTCACTTGTGTCAAGTCTCTACATGGTGCTAACCAGACATAGCTAGACACTGTCAAAAACAGCATCAAAACTGAAGTGTGACACTTGTATTAGCTGACAAAGATAAACATCAGTGCAGGGTACATCTACACTTGGGCTATCAAATGTAAGAAATTATTCTTATGTATCCAGGAAAGATCATTATATCTAAGGTCAAACCACGTAAAATTTGAAATTGGCCTTTGGGAGAAATAGGACTGAAACTTTTGAGGATATATAAAATAATAGTCCAGAATCTTTTAAAGAATGCTGAGTGCCTCCTAACATCAACAAGGGTCCAGATTGTAGATACAAATCTGAAAATAATGTAGAAATTCAAAGACTTCCCCAAAGGTGCCCAAGAAAGATGAATAACTTTCTTTAATGAGCTAGATTGTATGCTGCTGCTAGAACAAGTGTGGTCCAAGCCACATGACTACTGTCCTCCCAGTAGATGAATGGTTGAATGAATGGATGAATGAAGGAGTGAGTGAGTGAATGAGTAAATCATTACAAGGTCTATTACAAGCAGAGTTAGTGTTATAATGAAGCCTGGAAACAGACTTAGATTCTTTATGTACCTGATTATGTTTAAAGTGAAAAAGCAGCAGTACAAAGAGTCTTTTACAGGAAGTAAAAATGCTTCTTCAAAAATGCTTACTTTATATATAAGATTACTCAGCAAAGACAGATCACTATGTGTTTTTATCAGCAGTGAAATAGAGTCTGTAAATAAATGGGAGGAAAAAAACCAAAATCTTCCCCCTTAAAATAAATTTGAAATTATTTCATCAAAATTAAAGTTTCAACAGCTAAGATATTTGAGTATGTCAGCTCAAAGTCTCTGTTAATTATTAATTAATTAAAAGTCTCTGTTAATTATTAATTAATTAAAAGTCTCTGTTAATTAATTAAAAGTCTCTGTTAAAGTGAAGCAGGTAATTCAGACTTTATTTCTTGCTTTGCCATACCAGAATTGTGAAACTCAGCTTTTCTGGATGGGTTTCTCCAGCTTTGTTCTATCTGTGCCATTGCTCAAGTATCTAATAGCAATTGTGGTCTTTGAGACACTCTTGAAATTAACTGAAAATGGTCAATACATTCTTTAGTGTTGCAATCCCATACACGGAATTTCTTAAGCTAAATGTGCACCACCCAGAACAAGTATTGACACTGAAACAGACTAAAGATACGTACAGAGTCAAACACTCCTGGTCTTTACAAAGGCATGAGGGAATCCTCAGCCTCTGCTTTTGACACTCAGAAGGTGGAGTCTTTGTGTTCCAGCACGGAGAAAGTCTAAATGTCCCAAGAAAAGCTCTCACTGACATCAGGAACAGTCCATACTGCAGTGCTTATTCAGGTACCTGCTTTGAATTTTAGAATAAGAAACCACAACACACAAGAAGGCATTTTTAATCTTGTTTGTTTATTTTTCCCAATAGCTCTAAAATTTCCAGAACGCAGAGTGAGTTGAGGGAACTCAATGGCGTTTCCAGATTTAGGATCAATCTCTGAACAATGGCTAAAACATCTCTTTTATGTGGAGGCACTTGTGCAGAGATATATGCACATTTTTGCTTATACAACATTCTTCAGAATCACATAGATTGTGAGAGCTTAATCTTACAAAGGTCATATTATTTTAATGTTACTATATATCTCAAATAAAAGACTTAGAAATTTGTAATAATTTTGCCAGTTACATTGCCTGAATGACATAAAAACTAATAACATTCACTATAAATATCATCATTTGCAATAACCTCAGAGAAAGCATTACTCCTGGAGAAGAATTAACTGCTTTGAATAGCAGAAATTCTGACAAGTAGCAACAATTCTCTACCCTAGTTGTGGAAACGTTCAGTTCAATATGCAACTATGGCTACTTGAATGAAATGCTGCAGTGATTAGCAACTATATGCTTCTGGAACACAATCAAGATAATTTTGAAAAGAGACTTCTTAAAATCCTCAATTTTAAAATATAGGGGGTTTTTTATGAGTGTTATCATTGCAGTTCTCATCTACTTTGTGTTCATGAAATGAAAAAATACAAAAACAATAACTTTTTTTTTCTTTTTTTTTTGTTCTGAAAAAAAGGAAATCTTGCAGTTCTAGAAAAGGTCAAGGACCTCTTAAGTCTTCAACACCTAACACATCAAGTGACACTCCTCTGATTAAATCAAGTCACAGGATGTCTGCCCTACAGGCATTGGTTAAACTGTTCTGGAGCTAAGTGGATTAGACTGGCATCCTGCATTTTACTTGAAAGTGTACTATGCCAGAAAGGTCAACAGTATTTCAAGGAAGTTGTTAATTGAAATCAACCAAATGAGACAACTCTCTTCCTGGAGGAAAACTTTGTCCAGCCTAGCTTTGCCTTCAGGATAATACACATCAGAACTGGCATTTAGGCATTTTGATCAGAATTTAGTTGTTGAACAGTTTGCATGGCAAAAGCAATGATTCATGCAGTTTAGCAATTCTGCCCTGATCTTCAGAAAACTGCAGCATTTCTTCTGTATTTCTTCATTAGTCTTATTTAGGAAAAAAAATCAGGATGACCTGTGGTTGCAAGATTTTACTTATTTTAAGTTTGTGAATTTGCAAACATGGCAACTTCTATCATGAGTATCCAGCACATCCTCTGGGATGTTCATGTCTTGGAAAATGGAGAAATAACTTAGTTTGACTGCAGCTGTGGTTACTCCAGATTTTTGGGAAGGGGTAACACCTTCAATAAGAAGTGGGTATAATGGTGGGTATAATGGAGAAAAATATATAAAACTTTGTGTACATATTTTTCTTGTATATAAAAAAAAAAGGGTTTTGTCACTGTCCAGATCTTAACTGTGATTCCCTGTTCTCTAAGACTTCACCTCGTAAATATTACTGCTTTTGTAATTTAAAACCATAGTAATACACTTTTTTTCTTCTTTTTTTTTTTTTTTTGTTATTTTTAAAGCATATTTTCTATATAATAGCAACATCTGAGGTGCTTGTACCAAATGAACCATAAGTGACATTTCTACACCATGATTAATTTCGTGTGTGTTAGGCGACTAATTTGGGATGAGTTTAACAGGACTCTGAAACTGCAGTTAAGGTGTACAGTTTAAATTTTCCTTCTACATGCCAAATACTACAAAAGAACATCTCATGAAAATGTATTAACTCAAGCCGGTAGATTTTAGTTGTCACCTACCTACAATTCTTGAATAAACTGCTGCAAGCACAACTCCTACAATCACTTAGAACTTCTTGCTTAATAAAGTTTAGAAAATATTTTTTTTTCAGCTCAGTGACAAGAAGATTTTTATCACCAGAATTCAAAGAGTCATGTTGGCCTGTTTCTGTACCATTTTACTTTTTCATGACCATGAAGTGGTGGAACTGTTTGGCTCAATAACTATGGCTAACAAGTTAAACTATATTCTTCATTAAAAAATCTTGTTCTTAGTAAATTAGACAAAAGAGTGAACACAACCCTATGAATTCAATTCAAACACAGTGACTGTAGCATATTGACAATTAATTTCTTCCCTTCTGCCAAATGTGATGTCCAGCAACAGCATCATAGCGTTGCTATGCCACACTGCTGAACAGATTCAGTGTATAATTTTTTTTCTTTTTTTTCTACTTTAGTTTGTTTCAAGACTTATATGCCTCAAGATTCAATGAAAGCTGAGAATTGTTCTCATTTCTTCATCAAGAATGCTGCATTTTGCTAGATAATAACAAAAATAGGTGAGAATGCATTTCTATTAAAACAAAATATTCCTTTTCCAACTTTTATTTTAAGCAAAGTAATCAAAGCCCTTAGTATTTCCATGGAATCTGAATGCACCTCACAGAGATCATCTCTCTCTCATTGCATGAGTTGAAAGTGAATGCTGTGAGAGAAAAGTTGCAGCACAATATTAGAGATTGCTGCCAGACTTCCAAAAATGACCGATCCCCTAAATGAGAGTGCTTCACTCATAGTCACAAGATCATCCCAGTACATGAGTTACCTAAATGGAGTAGCAGTGCACATAAGGGGCATTATAAGCAATAACTGACTTAAGTTCTTAATATTACTTAAGTTATTCTCCACCTGCACACGAGGAAGAACTTCCTTCCTGTTCAAGTGACTGCACACTGGAACAGGTTTCCCAGAGAGGTTGTGGAGTGTCCCTCACTGGAGATATTCAAGAACAGTCTGGACACAATCCTATGCCATGTCCTTTGGGATGTCCCTCCTTGAGTAGGGAGATTGGACAAGATGACTCATTAATGTGGACCCTTCCAACCTTACCCATTCTGTGACTCTGATTCTGTGATTCTGTGATTCTTTGGAGTGCACTGTCAGACATATCTGTCAGCCTTAAACAAAGGCAAGCTGACATTCACTGTATCTACCTGCCAAATGATTTTAGGTTTCTATAAATTTAGTCCCATATAAGTAATAAGAGCCAGTGTTAATTGCTTATACCATCATTTAGTGGTGTCATGGCTCTGTTCTCTCCCATGCCTCAGCAGGAGCAGGCAGCCCATCTCACAGGTAATCTGCCACCTGACATGCAGTGTTACTGCACTTAACACTTTTGCAGGGCTCAAAGATCTGTCTTTACCTTCATATTACCATGACCTTTGCCTATGACTATTTATTTTCTACAAGTATTTGACAGAAAGGGGAAGGTGTCAGTACACTTGTGCTTTAGTTCCACTTCCCTAAATACTCCATCTTAAATTATGTTTGTTTATATGTTCCATACCTCCAGTGTGGCTTCCTTCAGAAGGACAACTTAATGACAAGGATGCTGCAACTTAAATATTAACAACCTTCCTATATCCAAAGTCTGACTAATGTGTAGGAGCTATTAAATAATTGTACTAAATGTTAGAATTGAGTGCCCTTTCTACCATATATATGGATGACGATTCTTTACCGTTGAGACTTGTTGGGACAGCAGATTTTTTTGCCCCTGAAAGAAATGGAGAAAAAAAAAATAAAAGCCACTGTTACCAGAGAAAATGTTTCAATGGGTTTCAAATTGTGTTTTCAGGAAGCACCCAGAAGAGCTTGGACAAGATGAGTCAGAAAGACAGAAGCAGTTTAAGACATCTCTATTGCCAATTCAGCTGGGAGCATCCAAACACCAAAGCTGTTCCCAAATTACTGTATTACTGTTTCTGCAGTTTCTGTGTGTCTGGAGACATGATCAGTGACTTCTCTCTGGTAAACATTTCCCTAGAAAGCTGTGTTAAGCTGAAGTGATCTGTGCAACACATGAAATGAGAGAGCAGTAGATTAGCAGTGATGCACAAAACCCAGGCAGAGCAATTCAAACACATGGAACAGGGCTTAAAGTCAGCTGTGGTCTAGTGCATGCACACACTCTACGGGGCTCTCTCTATAACTATGACAACATTGTGACTCTGTTTTAAGCTATGTTGTTTATTTAGATAGTTATGGACATTAGTATAATGCATTTGTAAACCTATGTACACACATAATGTATTTAAGTAGTTCGAGGAAATTCTGTGCAAACTGACTGGTCATGGTGAAACTGGGCCCTGCCCTGAGAGGTGCACGGGACAGACCCACACCCAGGACAATGCCCCTGCAACAGCTGAGAGAAGGGAACAATTACCCTCCCTTCAGTGGCAAAGGGTAGCCAGGTTTCAGGTCTGTCTCAGGACACCTTGTTGGTGTGTGGGCATGACACAGACCCGGCTGCACTGGCGCTCTCTCAGTTGTGTCTGGTTCACATGATGCCCTCTGAGCTGCCACACACGAACTCTCCTGGTCTGAACTGCTTTCAGGCATGCTGCCACTTGCTTCTGCAGGCCTGACCCCAGTGATCCTTGCTCCAAATCACGTGTTGGTCACTGCAATCATCTGAGTTAAAAAAAAAAAATGCCAGAGTACAAACTGGAATGAATTCAAGCCTCATGTGACTATGTCCTGTTCATTGTATGCTTCATTGACTTTAGCACAGACACACTGTACTAGCCACAGATATTTTGTAAATACCATCAGCAGCATAATTTAAGTCTGTTCAGATGAGGGTGGAAGAATTTTTCTTACATGGATGGTATTTTTAATGGTCTGGGTTTTGGAAGCTAAAAAGCTTAACACATAACTTCCTGAGAATACAGAGACCCTTTAAAAACAATACATGCAGGAAATGAAGGTTACATAGTGACAAAAAAATCAGAACTGTATGTTTTATTACTGTAAATATAATTTTAACATGCAATTACCTATAAATTAATAAAAGTAGATGCTCCCATTTTCTTTTAGAAAGGATACTTTAAATAATTGAGGAGAAATACACCAATTCTTGGTTTGTGTTCCTCATAATTTTTTTCCTAATAATCCATCTGAATAAATATAGACCTTTCATTCCCTTGCCTACCTTGGAAAACACAAAGAGTTAGGAAGGAAAAAGAGTTTTATTGCTTGACAAACAAACAAAGAACAGTAAAATATGGTCACTCCTGGCAATGCAAACAATATCAGCAAAGTACTGGTACATTAATCCAAAGTCCTTTCTGGTTTGCACTACTGTTAATGTAGTTATTCCGGGTTTACACTAGTGTACCAAGGAGCAGAATTTGTTGCATTCAAAGATAAGTTTTATCTTTGGATCAGCTGCTGTCCTTTCTGAATATCAGGCACTGTTTCCACAGGCTGGCATTTGAATGTTTAGTAATTTCTGCGTCGCATGAGAAAGAAATGAGTAAATATGTTAACTCACTGCTCAGTCAGGACGGCTCATCGGTCACTCTGATTAGGCACATTGACTCCACCAGCACTAAGAATATAAGGAGGATGGGGCTTATCTAGCCATCATTAGCCATCAGAAAATCAAGCATCTGCTCTGATAAGTAACTGCAGTGCAGCCAGAAGTGAAGGACAGGGATTTTGAGCAAGGGAGATTGTTATATCTCTTTTAAAATCTTAGAAAGGAGTGAGTTTCCCTTTGGATTAATATAATTATTTATTTATTTTATTAACTTTCTTCACTGAGAATATTCTAAATTTGTGACAAGGTCTCCTTTTTAAATGACTAAGCTTAGGAGACCCATGGCCCACCTGCAAATGCTGCTGCCTGAGTGCTTAAGGATATCAAATCCTTAGAGACTAGGCTTCAAATTCTGTGCCACTGGAAGCAAATGGTCTGAATCACTAAAATTAACTAAAAAGGGGGAAATGGGGATGGAAAGTTACCAGGACACAAACAATACCTTTGGGTACAAATTAGTTGCCTGTAAATATAGCACTTCTTTACTCACATATACAAAGTTAAATGATTGCCAAATCTGTGGTCAGAAAGATTTTCTTCCCCACCTCCCAAGACATGTTGTGTGAGATCTAAATATTTTTATTGTCTTTCTTGGGCACACTAAGTCAGGCATCATTTGCTCCATGAAGAAAGCATGTCCCCAATGACCAGTATCAGGTGACTCTAGCAAGAGTACAGACTTCTGGGCATTTCTTCTACCATATCTCTTAATGTTTATGATTAGAACTCAGCTTGAAGGTGATGAAACAAATAGAAACTTGAAAATAAAAAAGGCTACTTTTTACAAATGTTTTACAAGCTATCCTTAAACCAGCACTTTGGTTCTACAAAGAGCAGAAGTAAAGGCATGAGGAAGTTTCTTTGGTTCATAAATTTAATTGAGCCATAGTTATGCCAATTTTCCTGACTAATTGTGAATGATGAGATGTTAGCAAGCCCTTTAAACACTGCACTCCCACATATGTAACTCTTCACAGACCAAAGACAGGCACCCAATAATACATACAGATATTTACACACTACAATTTCATATAGGCACATGAAAAAAGACAACTGCAGGGGTTTTTTTAAGCTGCCCACAAGAACAATCTACAACAAGAGTGTAATGAGGGGAAAAAAGATAGAGGAAGAGAGAAATATAGTGAGAAATTACTTCCTTCATTTGCCATTTCAGAAATAAATCAAAAAGGCAGAAACATTTTTCAAAATTTCTCTTCTGGTTAGCTTGCATCTGGCTCACAGGTTATTGTTAACCATTCTATTGATAAAACTATCAATTAACAGCCTTTTCTTCTCTGACATTCTATCATCATAGATATTGCAAATCTCTTAAAGCAAAAAATTAACATCATGTTTCCATCACACATTTTCCAGTTTTGAGTAAAGACTAATCCACGTGTCTTCATAACTGAAAGAAAATTAAAAAAACTTGACATTTATCAGATTTTTCTGGATGTAGGTAAAAACATCTGTCCTATTTTCGGAATAGGAAAGATAGAAACAAAGTAGTACTATAACCATCAGACTCTGGAGAGTCTCCCTTGTCAAGATTTTAGTTGTCTCTTCATGACAAGCCTAAACTTGCTATGGTTTGTGGCTAGGACAACAGAATTGCTCTTAGGCATTTTCTTGTAAGGTTTTTATTACCATTTCTATCCCAAGAAGTTAAGAGCTGGTTTGTAGCCCTATGGTCAGGCTCAGTTCTCAGCTGATGCAAGGCACCTTACATTCATGAAAATGAATGAAGTTAACTCTGAACACAAAAAAAACATTTGACCCCTAAAGAGCACAGCTGAAGAGCTAAACTAAATCACTTGTAAATGAGCTAAAACAGATGTTCACATACAGTTCTGCAAAGAACTGTCAAGAACTACCCAGAGCCTCCCTTAGAGTGGCACATGGTCTGACTAGGATAGGATAGGATAGGATAGGATAGGATAGGATAGGATAGGATA
>QUSF01000009.1:3052241-3177688 GCA_003676055.1 Chloebia gouldiae | reverse complement strand
TAGGATAGGATAGGATAGGATAGGATAGGATAGGATAGGATAGGATAGGATAGGATAGGATAGGATAGGAAGTGCTGAATTACAGCACTTTTGAAGAGGTGTTTTGTTCTCACTGACTCGCTCTTAAGTGGGAAGATATTTACCATACAACTTCACATAAGGTGCCTGATAGATAATTCCCAGTGCCTTCTTTAAAATTCTACTGTTCAATATGAATGTATCTAAAACTTTTTTGTGTTCTTTGATAGTTTTAAATATTTTATTTTCTTTCCTTTAAATTACTTCTCTCTTAATAGATATTATGTGATTAACTTCTGTTTTGCAAGACTTTAGCAAGGATTTCTGGCTAAATTATGAAGTGTAGTACAATGGTTTGAAATTCACTCTTTCATAGAATGAGATTAGAGGAGTGATATGGGATTTGAGAGGCACTGTTAATTCATGGCTGAGTTCCCCATTAATCAAATATTAACTAAAATTATTTCACTATGTAGAAACTAGAATTCTTCACAAAATAATGATGTAAAACTGATGTATCCATCCATTAATGAAGGTAAACAAGTAAAATGAAATGAAAATTAAAACACTTGGAAACCTCACAATGTGTGACTACTGCACAAGTGGGACATTAATATTTTACTACTACAGGTTTTTTTGCACTGCCTCATCATTTTCCTTTGCTACTCTCACCCTTCGTTTGTTGTGTTAGGGCTGTGAATTGTCTAGCATGGGAGCTGGGTCTTTGTTCTGTTCTTTGCAGGGAGATCATATCAATAAATTGTAGGGTAGAATTTCACACTGTTCCCACTGCTGTCAATGGGCATTTTACATGGAACTCTTCGTGAGAAGAGTATGAGTCACATAGTACATTTCTGAAAGCTCCCAGCCCTCCATACACAAGGAGTAGTAAGTCCAGTTTAGGCTGTTCCTTTTCCCTGTCCTGTTCACTTTAATTACTTTCATCAGAGGAAGAAAGAAACTTTCACAACCAAGCTTGCAGTTGACATTAGGTTTCTCATTTTTAGGTAACAGTGCTTTTGCAAACTATTCCTGTTACTCAAGTTTATTAAGCTGATTCTACACTATTATTCATTATTGTGCTCTTCTGAGAAGACTGTGAGGTCTGGTGATTTCAGCAAGTCTTAGAAGTAAAAGGTCAAAGTTCCAGTACAGAAGAGAAGTTGATTCAATGAAAAACCATGACTAAACCATCTTACCCTCCTGTGTCACAGCCAGCTCCACTGAGTCTGGGGAGAAATGTTATGAAGCATGACTTTGGATTAAACTACATGATTCAAACACAGTGGTTGAGGTTTCCAAAGCTAATGAGGGAAATCCCCTCAATGGTTTTGAAAACCTCAAACACTTTTAAAATATCTGTTTACATTTTATATGTAGAAAGCATAAAGTACTCTGTGGATCGTTCATTCCATGCGGCATTCATTACAAGTGCAGGAATTTGGTGTTCACTATAAAATACTTGTTTCATATACTGCCTTGTCCTTTCATAGTGCCCTTGCAAAAATGTCATTGTCAATGTGTTTTAATCATTATTAGAAACAAGCATGTGAAAGCAAAGTTAAACAGAACTTGAATCTTTAAATGTGACCTTCAAGTGGTTTTGCATTTGTTGTGTTGGAGTGAGTGAATCAGGGATATCTCCACTTTCAGCTCATTTCAACTTTCCCCAGTTGTTCTGCAGTTATTTACCAGGAGAACAAGTGGGAATGCTGATTCTGCCCCAGAAGCTGCAGTTTGTACACCTGCTTATTCATAAAATATTCAGCTTGCTTTTCAGGCAGACAAAATATAAAAGTATTGGCTGGAGCTGGAAATCCCTGCAAAACCACACTCTTCCCTTCATATTCAAATTCAAGGCAGGCAAAGCCTGTGAATAATGAAGAGTGTCCGAGGGTATAACTTAGCTTACAATGGAGGGAGTATGAATCAGCAAAGGACAGCCACCCACTTACGTTTGACACTGATTTACACAAGCCCATAAATCGTCCAAATGAGGAAAGCTAGAAGTGGAAGTCAGGAATGCCACATGTGCCATGACACAGGGAGCAATACTTAAAGAGCATCTTACAGAATGATTCTAAGTATCAGCACAGCCATCCAAAATAGGAACCTGAGTCAATTAGGGACACTGAACCCATGCTTACAAACACTGCAAATTACTCACCATCACACCATGGTGATTATGGAGTTTCAGAAGTAGGTTATTAGCAAGGTTTTCTGACTTAATCCTTCATTTACAAAGTAATGTGTTTGCCTATTGTGAGCTCAGCCTCACAGTCTTGGGGCAGCAATTAATGCTGCCTCTTCCTGAAACACTCACTGGAGGTCAAAGCTCTGGGGGTGGCTTCCAAAAATTCCCTCTTCCTGGACACTGCTGCCACCCACAGTTTAAAAGACAACTGATTATAAACCCGTATTTTTTTCAGCAGCTTTCAGAGCTCTTCCAAGTCTTGATCATTTTTCTGAATAGAATAATTTCTTCTCCCAGCAGGATTCCTTGGCAGTCAGGTTTTCACATAGGCAAAGGGCACACAAGAGTAACTTTCCTAACTCTGACGCTGACTGCGGAGTGAGTCAATCTTAGCACCTCAATGCAAATTGTATTTACAGAGCCAACTGATACACAGCCTATGAAAACTCCTGGCTTAAGCTGCCATCATATCAATGAGGGAAATAATAGTTAAAAAAAAAAAAGAAGTGTAATCATATTTAACATAGATTCATGTCTACTGTACATGAAACTTTATCTGTACACCCAGTAAGATTTCAAAGCAAAGCACAGAGGTTTTTGCTACTTGAATTCCAGTAAAATTGTTTGAATTTTTGCCACTATTCAAGACTTCCTCTATTTTCCTAAAAGCTTTATAACAAACAGCGCATGATCTGTTCTCTGGGATATTCCCCACAAGGAAACTGAACTTTTAAAAACTATTTGTATCCATCAAAAAATGAGTGCCTTGCACCAGCTGCTACTGATAGGTCTCTGTTTGGTACAACTGCAGGGACCCTCAGCTGTGGGCCAGAGTACACGAGGAGGGGGAAGGAATATTTCCTCCTGAAAGCCTAAGTATAGAAAGAAGTCACAGGAGGCAGATTACGCAGGCTCTCAAGGGAAGCTGTAAACCCATGCAGACCAGTGCCTGAATGCTGTAATTTTGCACAGAATGTTGAATCCTATTTATTTTTCTTATTTCTCATTTTATTGGAGCAAAATTAAACCTGAAAATGATCTATTGCAGAACACATCTGCAAGTGCACATAGATGATCTTACTGTTGTTTGTTACTGTCACAGCATCTGGGCTTCTGTTTTACTTCTCTGAAGTGCTGGAGAAAATGATCTGAAGATGACATGTATCTGTGAAACATCTTAATAACTGTCACCTTTGCAATATTTTTCCTGTGTTGCCTCAAAATTAATATTCATGTTATTATTGCTTTCTAAAGGTTTTTAATATTAATCCTTTGGGAGATATTTTGGAATTAATAAATACAGAAATGCACAAGCCAATATAAAATTTCTTGAAAATGAAGAATTTTAGATATTGAGCATTGTAGTACATTACATTATCAGTAAGGATTTTCAGATTTCTTGCTTTCTATATATTTAATCTTCAATCATATAAAATCTTTTGTATAATGCGTAATTATTTTACCTGTCCCTCAGCTTTCTAGACTGAAAACATTATGTGCTTTGTCAATTTCAACTAGATTTAGAATTGAAACAGATTTTGCTCTAAAGAGTATAAATCTACTATCTGCATGCTAAGAGTCTGACCTTATGAGGGCTTTTTTTAACAGTATTGGTTTTATTTTTTATAAACAACCAAAAATTATGAGGTACTGAGTCTACTGTTACAGGACACTCAGCATCATTTAAAATTACTTTGCATTAACCTTTGACTGTTCTGCCAGATAGGCAAAAACCTATTACTCTTCATAATTTACCCTATGTCATACTTTGTACAGAAGAAAAGGAGATTGGGCTGGAAGGAAAACATTTATCCACCCTCCTTCTGGAAATGATCAGTAAGACTATTTTCCTTTTATAGTGAAAAAAGTCTGCAAAACTGTTATGTGGAAAAGAGATTGTGACCTACTCCACTGCATGTTTTTAAACTGAATGTAAACCACTGATTTCAATAATAAATCATTCAAGGAGGAAAAAAACCCCACTGGGCCTAAACCAAACCACTGTGTTTAAAGAAAACTTATTCAACATTATGGGTTATTCAAACAAATAATGTGTGTAAGCAGCACAAGGAGTTCCACACATGCTTTGCTTCGGAGTCTGCAGGCCCCACACTGGCAGCTCACTGCATGTGTAATGCTGCACAGCAGTGGTTCCAGCTCAGAGAACCTCAGAGGATTAGAGCTGGATCCACCTGCTGAAAAGGCACTCTTCACATAAAGGAAATGGAAAGAGAGCTGAAGAGCAGTGTGGAATTCACTCAATATTGGTAGGGATTTCTTCCCTGCCAATAAAAGAACACAAATTCTGTATTTTTGCTTGTATTCCTAACCTGGGCTGCTCATTTTTTTTTTTTTTCACAGAAGATGAAAACCCATAATTTAATTATATAATTTAGATTTATGTTAGTTTAATGGGACATTTGAGATTTTTCATCACATTTTTTTGCAAAACTACACATGCCTGTTCATTAATACTCTTACTCGAATACTGTAAGATCATGTTTGTACAAAATAAAAATGCTTATTTATCTGATTGCCATCATCATGTATAAGCATCAAGACCCTCACTTGTGGGAATCTATTTACACAAGAAATTTCTTGTTTCATATAAAGGAAAATAAATCTTTCATGCTTCTGGAAGCTGTCTGTTAGCTGGTAGAAGCAATTCTGCCAGTATTCTTTGTGCTCCTGTGTGGTGTGTTGACCTTGACTAGACACCTGGTGTTCACCACTGTGAACACTCCCTTATTCAGCTGGACAGAGGAGAGAAAATATAATGAAAGGCTCATGAGTCAGAATGAGGACAGGGAGAGATTCCTCACCAGTGAATGTCATGGGCAAAACAAACTCGACTTGGGGAAATTAGCTTATTTTATTAACAATTAAATCAGAGCAATGCAATGAGAATTAAAAATAAATCTTAAAACATCTTCTTCTGTGCTTCCCTTCTTCTTGAGCTCAAATTCATTCCCAGTTTCTCCACTGCTTCCTCTCCAGTGGAAGAGCTCAGCTTTGGCCAACAGCAGGTCTGTCTTGTTTTTGGCTGGCATTGGCTCCATTGGACAAATGGGAAGCTTCTGGAATCCTCTGACAGAAGCTGCTCCTATAGCACCCCTGCTATCAAAACATAGCAAACCCAAGATGTATTGTCTCAACATTTTGTAGTGAAATGCCACTTGAACATATTTATGCAAGATAGCTGAAATTTTCTATTATCTTTATGCAAGATAGCTGAATATTAACAAGATAGCTGAAATTTTCAAATTAAAAAATGAAAGAACATTTTGCTGAACAGAGAGTGAAGAGCTGCTCTTTAAGCCAGGATTAGGCCTTGTGAGAGTAGCCTGGTGTTTTGGGGAATTTGTTAGGTAATGTAAATAATCCCAATCCTTCTTATGAAACACTTCCATACACAGCTAGCCATCGGAAGATTTTCCAACACCTCTCCCCACCCTTTTGGAAAGTGTTACAGTACAAACAAAAATGTCATTAGCAGTGGACAAACTGTGCTTGAGCTAAAGGGAAAGCCCAATGGAAAACCTGTTTTTCCCTAGGGAGGTACACACAAAATAGGAAAATCCCTAGACCAAAGAACAGAGAAGCTGCCTTTTGTGTCAGAGGGGTTCTTTTTACTGAGAGCACAATACAAGAAAGAGAAAGAAAGACTACAGAAGAGAAAAGGATTCAAAAAAAACTTCATGTGACAAGGGCACCTTGACCCATTCTTATAGAACAACAAAGACCAAGTGTTTCGACCCAAAATCATCCTGCTGTAGCTACACCAAGGAAACAGCAGTGGAAACAGCCTTCAGAGGTTTCTGTACTCTTTGATAGTATCTCTCCAGCAGAGTACACAGTTTAAAGAGAGGTTCCAAGCACAGGAATTTGTTCCTCAGCATCTTGCTATACTACAAGTATGGTCCCTGGGATGGGTCCCTCTACCAAATGGGCTCTCTTGGCATGGGAGTGGCCTTTCCAGCAGCTGGTGTGGATGGAGATTTTTATTTTAAGAATGTTATATATAGCTATTCTGTTTGCTCTGGCTGCAGAGTCTAAGAACACTAGAATTTATCATTTTATTGGTATACATGTAGTCTTTCCTTTTGAGGGTCCTGAGTGCCTCCCCAAGCTCCCCTCTACATTGTAATGAAGAAGCAGCCTTGTTTAACATGCCATGCCAGATATTCATTAGCAAGTTCCTCTTATAAACAGACTGGTCTTCACCTCATTTTTCAATATCAACTTAGTATTAATAAAAAAATAAAAGTTAAATCAGAAATATGTGCTCCCAGTGATTGTATCTCTTGTTCCCTGTGAGGGTGGCCTTGTAAAGCTTTCAGGGGAAGAGGAAATGCAAAGATCTATTTACATCTTGGGAAAGATGGATGCTCCTGTAAAGAAAAGGTGACATTTGATCAATGAATGGCCTGTCTATGTCTTAACAACAGTTTGGATACTGTGTTCTAATAACTCAGTTTGGCCTCTTTCATTTCATATAATTGTTTTATTTGTCTAGACTCTCAAGATTCATAGTACTCTTGAAGACTTTTATAGAATTTCTAATTGAGAAATAAATGGCTTCCAGAAGAGCTACCAAAGTGGTCACATCTATTTAAATATGCAAGAAACTTAACTCAAGCATCCCAACACACCAGGAATAATGTGTTCTTGATACTTTACTGGAAATGCACTCCACCATTATCCAAACTTTGTTGTGGTTCAGTGTTGAACTTCCAAAGCTGGTGGACAATTATTCCGCCTCCCACTATCCCACTGTCACTTAGGATCCTGCTGTTCTCCTGCTTTCCTCCTACCACAACCACTTCAACCACTGTCAAAAGTCAGAGTGGTGGCTCACTGGCAGCATTCTTCTTATCTTCTTATCTGTACTTGGAAAAAATTGCCCTTCATGCAGGAAGATTTTGCACCTTCCATTGTTTGCTTTAGTTCCACAAATACATGGAAATTTCTTCAGATGAGCCAAATCAGTTAATAAAGTTCAGGTGGTAAATTAACAGCTTCACAAATGACTTCAAGTTTTAGATCTTTGTTGCAAGACCCTTTCTCTTCCTTGCAAAGCAATTCCTCTTCCATAAGTTTCATTATTTCAGCAGGCCAGAGCATAACAAAAACTGGGTTCACCACCAGGATGGATATTCTTTTACTGGGCAGCTCTTTGAAATCCAAGCTAGAGGGCATGTTCATTGACACAGGTACCACCACAGACTGGGGACACTTGGGCCTACAAATGTGACAAGCATAAGAGAACAAAATGTGTCAGAATGACATACTGGGAAGGAGATTGTCCATTTCTCACAATTTCCCCCATGTTTTATATTCTAAATTCCTCATTTGTGCCACACAGAAAAACTGAAAACTGTACCCACTGTGCCTGTGGTGTGACCTGCTTTCGTTGTGATACATTACTTCACATCCTGTAGTGCATTGCATCAGAAAGTGACAAAAGACCTACATGGTCTTTTACCAGGAAAAGTGCAAATTGTGAGGACACAAAGTGCTGGTACAGACTCTGACCAGTGGTGCTCCTGCAGCTCAATTTTGTTATCACAGGTGATGAATCAGCAGAAGCATGCACGCCAAAGAGGAAGCTTAAGCTAAATTAAATTCACTTCTCATAATACAAATTAGCTGGAAAACAATGACAGAGATAATATTTTAAATATTAGTCTGAATTACACCCCAAAACTGACAACAGTTAATTTTAAGGGGACAAACATTTTGTATCTCTGGGAATATGCACAGTGGAGGTAGTGCAATGCCCTTTATTTAAGGCTGGTTTCTCACAGCTCACAGCCTGTTATCCTATTATTTAGATGACTAAATAACAAATGCATGCTCAAAACTCAAATTTAGAATTGGCTTGGCTGTCTCTGTACACACTGTATCTTTCATGTTTAGCTACTGCTAATGTTTTGCTATCAATATAAATGAATCATCCTCTGAATCACTTCAGATTTTCTCTCAGAGATTTTTTAAGAGCCATTATAATACTGTTATTCTGAATGTCAGATGTCAACGAACCAGAAAATCTGATGTCAGTGGTAAGACTCACCAATAGCTGGAGCAGGCTCCAAATATCACATGGTAAATCAGATTTCCAACAGTCCTCTTTTTATTGCTTTCTCCTTTCTCTGTGATTTCATCTGTTTGCTTCTCCTCCCCAGCATGTCAGATTCATAATATTTTGGGATGGCCAGTTTCTCTAGTTAGTGAATCTGCAAAACACTATAGATATGCACTTTAGCACAGATATTGCAATAAGTCTGAAGAGAGAATGTAACTTCCTATTCCAGCTGGACCAGGCACCTTCAGGTTGTTTGAAAACACATTCCAGAAACATTAAAATATAGAAGTTTACCAGTTTAATAGAAACTGGTCAAGAAGCATTTTCATTTGAACTTGCACTCATGTTTTAAGGTTATCTTTGATTTCTAACTGTGTCTTCATTCATCAACATTGATTTCTTACTAGATTTTTCTGAAAGACTGGACCTTTGTCTAATGCTATTCATAAGAGAGACATTTAGCATGGAAGGACAAGATTAAATACTTGACAGAATTAATTTCTATCAAAGTATGCATTCTTCCTTCAGTCACATATGTCAAATTTATTTCAATTATATCTTTAAATCTGAACAGAAAAATATATCAATAATGCGAAGTGATTAATTAGTTATATTAATATTAGAATTAGTACTTAGTATAGCAACAGCTTGTTGGCTTTTTCAGTTTCCAAGGTAAAACAGTATTGCTTTTAGAACACCAGAATTTCCTTTAGGATTAGAAAAATGCTTATTTTCCACTAGTTCTAAATTACAAAAAAATGGTGGAACAACCATCCCAATGAAGAACCTTTGTTTTATGCAAAACATAGAAGAAAACTTGCCTAAGGCAACAATCTATGACATAAATGCAGAATTGCTCAGAAATACAAGAATGAAGCCAAAGAAAGTTAGTGTTTCTAGGATGGTTATGCCAATATGGATTATGTCCAAAGGCCTACCAGGACCAAGGAGTGCTGTGAGTGGCAACCTGCAGCTATCAGGGTTGCTGCTCCTTGTACAGCACTTGACAGCCCACAGGGCAGCTGGAGGGAGTCAGTCTGGCACACAGTTTGACCCACATTGGTCCCTCCTACTGTGATGGATTCTGTGTCTTTGTCACTGTCTATGAGGTATCCTTTCAAATGACCAGCTACTCAGACCTCAGCCAGGAACAAAGAGAAGGAGCTCACCAGCTGGTAATGCTCTTTATTCCATTCCTCAGCTCTAAATTTCGATTTCTGCAAGGTTTACATGGCACATGGTAAGAGGTTTCACTGTGCTTTCCATCACTCTGAATTAACAGTGATAATAATGCTTAACCTTTGTAGAGTTCTTTCTGTCTCTGCAATGCTTAACTAACATTAGCTAATCACATTACAACAGCTGGGCTTATCATTCCTACTCTTTACAGTGCCATGAATAATCTGATAATTATTTCTTTAGCCAATATAAACAGCTTGTCCACTCTTCTGTCATTTTCTATTTTGCTTAAGCTATAAATATATGATATTAACTAAAGAAGTGATGAAGGTTTTCAGGATCACCCCAAACTAAAGCAGATAATTATGTTAATATGATAGATCTGAGGATTAATATAAGCATTTTATTGCATTTTTAAAATACCTATACCCCTAATTATGAGCATCTGCTAAGGATTATATTGTTCAAAAATGAAAATGTATGAACTAGTTTGTCTGGAATCTGTTCATATCAATTATTTAAAAACACTCTGTATTTATTGCTTCAAACATTAAGTACTGACATACTATGCCAATAGCACCATACTGTAGCAATGTATATATAAGAGTAGGCAGAGACTGTGGTTTAAGCAGCTTACAGTGAGTATTCAAACTCTGTCTGATTGTTGAGAAGCACCAGACTGTGTCTTTCCCACACCCTTCTCAATAAATTTATAACTTCATGCTTCAGATAATCAGCAGAAGGTTCAGGAAATAAGAATTGTAAACTTACCACATTTTATCCAAGGTTAACTATTTATGTAGAATGATCTCTCAGTAGCAAAGAAATGAATTTCCACATTCAGGAGTGAAATTAATTTCTTGGACAAATAACTGTTTTTATGTGCTCTCCTTATTCAGTGGAATAGCACTACTGCATTATCTCATGAGATCTACCAGTTTTAGGCCACGATTGATTGCCAGTGATATTGAGAATCTCAGCTGAATATAATGCAAAGTGCTTGCATTGATGGTGCATCTTCTTTAGGGTTCTGACCCTTGATTTCTATTTTAAGACCCAATTGCTTTGAGTCTGCATCCACAGGCCTCTGTACTTCATAGTCCTTGTATTATTAGTCCCCAGCTTTGTCCAAGATACCACACAAACTAGACGTCAACCTTATTGGCATCTGACACAGAATCAGTCATCTCTGACCCAGTCTCTAAGAGATGAGCAGATCCCATCATTATTCCTTTATTAATACTGTTCTGCGTGCATGGTGCTTAATAAGGAAAAGATGAGTCACTGTTCCAAGAGATCTCACCCTACAAATAAGATGTGCCACGTGGAATGATGACAGTAAAATGACTGAGGAAGGAATACATTTTAATACATGAATTTATTGAAAGATTTTGTGAAAAATTCCCTTTACATTGTATCTTTTTTTGTCCAACAAATACTATTCAAAAACAAAATATAAGGTGCTATGGTCAAGGTGGGACTACACCCATTCCTCTTGCAAGCTCTTCTATAAGTGCAGAAAGGACAGAACTTGTTCAAAATAAGGTCCTGTAGAACTTTGTCAACAAAATTTTTCTTTACCTTCCAAAAGAGATACTAAAATTAGTAATTACTCATCTCACTAGATGCTGAACTTCAGCCCTAGCAAGAGAATAACAGTCATAATGTTACAGGTCTGAAACAAATATTTTTACACAATTACAGGTATTCCACAAACATAAGTGAACATTTCTCTTACTTTAGTCTGTGAAAGAGCATCCTCCCTCTGCACCAGGGCACAGGGATCTGACAAAAAAACCTATTCCAGCCCTACAGGTGCTCCTTGCAGATGTTCCCCTCAGTGACCCCAGTACCTCAGCAGCATCTACTGATACAAACCCTACCAGCAGAAGTCAGGACAAGGAAAGATAATTTTTACTTTGCAAGGCAAATCTAGCACATACTTACTGGGGGAAATGGCAGTTTTGACCGTCCAGCCTGTACATTGTTAATATCTTGCACACCTGCAATAATGGGCAACAGGAAACACTTATTTTCCTAGGTATTCATTGCCATGGTATAGTAAGATGTAGTTTAATCTTTCCAGCCAAATTAGCACAAAGTATTTCCATCCTTGTCACCTGAATTGTCGCACTGCACACCACAGGAATATTTTTTTGAAAACAAGAAAGAAGGTACCTAAGCCCAGTAAGCGTGAGGGTCAGGGGAAGCCACTTCCTGGGAGCACCTGGAGGCTGGGAGCACCGGGACCA
The DNA here is from genome assembly GCA_003676055.1 of Chloebia gouldiae. Taxonomy (NCBI): domain Eukaryota; kingdom Metazoa; phylum Chordata; class Aves; order Passeriformes; family Passeridae; genus Chloebia; species Chloebia gouldiae. The sequence continues at coordinate 3,165,960 of QUSF01000009.1, read as the reverse complement.
TACATGACTGCACAGGTAGTTAGAGGAGAATTTTTAGTTATGAGCAAAGGAAGAAAGGGTGGCATTAAAAGGAGTCACCAGCAATCATGGACACTTTCTGCCTTGTTTTGTTATAATAGAGGTCTATGTGCAAGTCCCGCGCCTCTCCGTGGAGCCATAAAGGAGCTCCTAACAGAGAGGCTCTGAGGATGCAGAGCGGGATGCAGCCCAGCGCTCCGGCGGCGCGTCACGGACTGCTCCATTTCCTCAGGCGTGTCCCGAGGGAATTCAGACTGCCCCAAGGCACGGCTGAACTGTAACTAAGAGGAGGTGCTCGTCTGTCTGGAAGGGTTTCTGCATCCGAGGCAGCCCCACATGGAGCGCGGTGTTTCCCTGGGACCACCCCGCCGGGTTTAGCGCGGTGTTCGCAGAAAGCCGCGTGTGACGGTGGCAAACAAAGGGATGCCTGCGGCAGTGTCGGGAAAGCCGGCTGCTCCCGGCCTGGAGCAGCTACCGCTAACTGGCCCTGGGCTCGTTTTGTGTTCTTACATTGCCACCCTCTGACAGCCCGGTGGATTAAATCCCTGCCCTTCAACCCGCTGCTGAGCTTTGAGCCTGAACACAACGCAGCGGAAACGCGTTGTTACTGCCACGTTGTTACTGTCGTCTATTGGTGTGTAAGAAAGATTTGTTTAAAAGCTGGTTTGGGGATGTGTAGCAAAGAGATAATTCAGCTCAGCGCAAAAACCTATATCAGACTCCGTGAGTGTCCCAGAGGAATCCGAGATGAGAAATGGTGTTATCCTGTGCCTGATAAATGACACTAAGGCATTGGCTATATAGATGTCATGCTTTGACTCCAGCCAGCAATGAAGTCTCAAGCAGCCATTTGCTCACTATCCTTGTGCAGGATGTGGAAGAGAATCAGAAGAGTGAAATGAGAGAACTTGAGGGTTGAGATAAAGATAGTTTAGTAGATAAACAAAAACAAGGACTTAATTCACCACTTCCCATGGGCTGGCAGGTGTTCAGCCATCTCCAGGAAAGCAGGGCTCTATCACGTGTAACAGTTACTTGGGAAGACAAACACCATCACTCCGAACTCCCTCCTCCCTTCTTCTCTCAGGTTTGTATACTGAACGAGATGTCATGTGGTCTGGAATATCCCTTGAGTCAGCTGGGGTCAGCTGTCCTGGCTGTGTCCCCTCTCAAATTCTTGCACATCCCCAGATTATTCACTGGTGGGACAATATAAGAGGCAGAAAAGGCCTTGGGTCTGTGTAAGCTCTGTTCAGCAACAGCAAAAATACCCCTGTGTTATCACTCCTGTTTCCTGCACAAATCCAAAACACAGTCCCATACTAACTACTATGAAGAAAATGAACTCTATCCCAGCCAAAACCAGCACAAAAAAAAAAAAAAAGGCATTTATTGAGGAGTCTCAGAAGTGTGAATAACAAAATCTGAAACAAAACTGCCCAAGTGCATTGTACACAGATACTTTGAACACTAATCCACCTACAAGAATAGCAAGCACTGCTGCTGTTCAAATTGTTTACCATGGGGGATACATTTTGTCATCCTGACCTACCTTCCCACCTAGAGCTTGTCTGTGAAAACTTAACATTTGTATCTGTGTGAATGTCAAATTATATAACACCTAAAGGGCACAAAATGCAGGGCACAAAGTAAACACATCTGCTCATATGAAATGTGAAAGGTAATTTTACATAATGATTACTTTCAGGCAGAATTGCTTACATCAAGAGAGCAGTGCATGAAGAATAACTGAAAAGCAAAAAGCTATGCTTATGTTTTTGAAATAGGGAGGATTATGTATGCTGTGTATGGCATGTTACTTGATACCTTCTTAAATCATTGTATTAGTAGAAGAGAGGCATGGATAAACTGAGAAGAGCACAGCAGAGGTTTGCCAAGAGAGTTAGAGGCACAGAATATGGTACACAATGACAAGCTGAAGAAACTGGTTGGACAATGCCCCACACAATCTGGTCTAATTTTGATGTCAGCCCTTCTGCCTTTCAAAGTTAGACCAGACAACTTCCAGAGGTCCTTGCCAACTTACATTTTTCTGTGGCTTGGGTGTACTTTCATGGGCATGTGGACCATGTTGTTCCACCTTGTGAATCTTGGGTTCACTTCATAGTTTAAGTCCCTCCCTATCTCAGACAAAATGGTGCTGTGGGGCAGGTCCCTGTTTCAGCACCAGGAAAAAAGAGGAGTTTAAAACCTACCAAGAAAATATTCACTGCAAATATGGGGTGTTGGTAGCTCTTTGCTACTTTTTCTGCCAGGTTGTTTCATGAAAATGTGAAGTTTTACATGTACGTTCTTCTGTCTAGAAAAGAGAAATTATGCAGGTTTTTTTAGTGTCCGCAGAAAAAGGCTACAGAAAAACCTCTTTTTAAAGATTCATGTTTATTAATCTATTCATTGTCATGATATGAAGGCCCACAAAACATGTCACATATTACAACTTTCACTTGGATGTCACCTTAACTTTGAGTAAATAAGATGGTGAATTTTGGCATAGTACCCATAGTGGGTACTATGAAATACTCAGAAATAAAAATTCTCCCAAATAACTGCTGAGGTTTGGCTTTTGGTTTTTTTGTTTGTTTGGTTGGTTGTTTTTTTTTTTTAATTTGTTTGAGTTTTTTATTTTTTTTTCTTTGATAATTCCTCTTCTGTTAATTTGTTATATCTTTGGAAAGAACACCTGAAGCATCAAAAAAAAGGCATTCCTGGACATAGTTTATAAGAAACTTGAAAATAAATGGAAACCCTTTTAAAAAGTATAGAATATGATTGTGAGACTGAAATTCTAGGAAGGGGCACTGTCCAGCAGTGAAGGACAAATAAATTAAACTACTAAAAATAGCTTGATTTTCTTTGTTTATAAGAACAGGTGTTTCTGTTTATTCAAGGGAATAATGACTAGATTTTTTACACAATGTTTATTGCCACAGTATTTAACTACAGCTGACAAAATCCTCAATCACAGTTCCATTTATTTACTCATCTAAATTTATATTTCTTTCTAAAAAATTTTGTATACTGCAAAGCTTTTTAAGCAAATTGTCAGAAAAAAACAGATACTTAGACACTGAAATTAGAATCAATTATATAGTTAATAAGAAAAATTTTGCATGAAATGGGAAATAAATTTTACATCTTGAAACATCTATTAAGGGAATAAAATAACTGTTCTAATTAAGAAATATCAATGAATGAGAAAAATTCAAATAAATAATAGAATAATTCAGGATAATCATATGGAATATTTTAATGAATAATTTTATGAAAAATCAAAATTAATTTATTTTAAAATAATGCAGAATAAATAATAGTAGTAAGAAAGTTCTTAGTGACTACCTTAAGCATTAGAATATGAAATATGATTCATATGTCACATCCAAAATGCTGAGCTTTGGTATCAGCCTTTTTGTAGCTAAAATTCAGCTCTTGGTTTCTGTCATCTGTAGCTGAAAGATTAGATCATTCTCCATTTCTCAGTTTGAAATAAACATAGATGTATGAGGAAGAATTTATTATCCAGCAGAAAAGACTGCAAAGGATATCTCTGTTATGGTAAACATGGCTTAAGGAAAACCTAGTGAGGCTAGAGAGTATTTTGATGAATAGATAGTCATGAATTAAGATCCTTCTCTCTTTTGCATTATCTGCAGTTGACAAGACACAAGAAGAGAGGAGACAAGAAGTGATTTAGCTTCTTCTCCTCTAAGAGAAGTCAACAGTGAAGAAGCAAAGCTCGAGAAAACATGTGAGGTGGGAGGAAATTGTTTCACTTTGCTTTTGTTTCTGACTATCCAAGCCTATTTTAATCTGGACCAAATTAAATTAATTTTCCCCAGGTTGATTTCATTTTGTCCGTGATGATAACTGCCAACTGGTCTTCCTGTCCTTGCCTTGTCCCACATGCTTTTCATCCTATTCTCTCCTCTTGTTCTGTTGTAGATGGAAATAAGAGAGTGGATGAGTGGGTGTCTGACCACCATTCAAGGCCAACCCCTTGCAATTACAGAGGACAGCAATGTAGTACAAGAATAGTAAGAAATAAAAGACACTGATCTAATCAGGACTAGGGTGTTAGTGACATTCATTCAAATAACTTCTTCTCATATTAGTCTTCAGTATTAAAGAAATTACTTCTAAGTGTAATAAATATAATAAATACATAATTTAAGTATAATAAAGTACAGCATTTTGGAGACACAAAGAAAAAAGAAAAAGGTTACCAGAACAATAGCAAAATGATACTCATAACCAGAACAGAAAAAGAAAATTGTGAATGTCCAATGTGATTATTGGAATTATTGTTTTCTGACATCCCATGAGTTTTACTGCATAGCTTTAATGATGTATTGACTAGAGAAGTGAGAACAAGGTAAACCTAGTTCCATCATGGAATTTTTTTTTTCTTTGTGAAACTAAGTTGTCTAATTTTGTTGTCTTTCCTAAGAAAAAACTCAGGTCCAGAAAGCATTCATCATAGCAAAAATCAGTCCAAATTTCTCTTGCTTTGGAAAGCTATGAGCAGGGGAAAGCAGAAGGTAATAGTGGAAACTGTTTTGCAACTGTAACTACAGTGGCCTAAATGAATGCCTGCTCTTATGTGCAAAGATGTCCCAGGTGAATACTTCTGCTTTAGAGAGTATCATTGTGCTCAAATCCCAGGCAGCTGAACAAAATGTCCTCGGTGTTTTCATGGCAGACAGCACATAGTCTCTGTGTTGTTCTGGAATGGGAGTGAGTAGGTGTATCCCAGGGTGCTCACATGGTTTCCTGTTTGGGGAGGTATCGGTCTGATGTTCATTTTAACATTCTGCTTTGGGTAATTTTTCTTCTAAATTCTCCAAAGCACATAATTAAGGAAAAGGGTTAACTGGTTAATTTAATTAAGTTTAAAATGCTTTCTAAAGTGTGTGCCAACTACTAAGAAAACATTTGGAAAAGCTTCAGTTTTATCCTTACTTTCCGGAGTGGGCATTATTCCAGCCACTGAATCAAGAGGCAGAAAAACCTTCTTAGAAAACCTTATCGAGTCAGCACACATTCTTCTGTTTCCACATCAATGTCTCCCAGATGCCTTGAAGCACCAATTTCAACAGCTTCCAACAGAGTCCCCAAAACTGGCAATCTTTTGATGATGTTAGGAGGACGAGCACTCTTATAGAATCCGTAGTATTCTAGCTAGGGCTACACCACATCATGCCCTACACAAGCACAAGAAGAAGGTCTTGTTCTACAAGAGCTATAATTTAAGAATGATAAGAGCAAAATTACTTCCCTCAAAGGCTTACCTGAAACAAAGTTTAAAAAGCTGGAAGGAAGGACGTGTATACTTTTTTTCTGTGTTGTATATCACCTTAGGAAAGCACAGGCAATTCTTTCCCCTCTAATAGGTGGAAGGGGTTCACAGCCTCCAGATGTGATGTGGGGACATGTCCTGTAGATGTGCTGACCTCCATCCTCTAAGTGCACTCTTGGTAAGTTTACGGATGACACTAAACTGGGCATTGATCTGCTGGAGGGTTGGAGGCTCTGCAGAGGGATTTGAACAGGGTGGATTGGTGAGCCAAGGCCAGTGGTATGAGATTCAACAAGACCAAGTGTGAGGTTCTGCACTTCAATCACAATAATGCCATGCAGAGCTACAGACTGGGGGAAGAATGGCTACACATCTTCCCACTGGAAAAGGACCTGGGGGTGCTGGTTGACAGCAGCTGAACATGAGCCAGCATGAGCCCAGGTGGTCAACAAGGCCAATGGTATCCTGGCTTTTTTCAAGAATAGTATGGCCAGCAGAACCAAGGAAATTATTGGTGCCCTGTACTCCGCACCAGTGAGGCTGCACTTCAGGTGCTGTGTTCAGTGACAGGCCTCTCAATTCAGGAAGGAAATTGAAGTGCTGGAACAAGTCCAGAGAAAGGCAACAGAGCTGGTGAAGGGTCTGGAGTACAAGTCTGATGAAGAGTGGCTGAGGAAGCTGGGATTGATTAGTCTGGAGAAAAGGAGGCTCAGGTGAGACTTTATCACTCTCTACAAGTATCTGAAAGGATGCTGTAGCCAGGTGATGGCTGGTCTCTTCTCCCAAGAAACAAGTGATAGGGTGAGGGGAAATGGCCTCAAGCTGCATCACGGTAGTTTAATGTTGGATATAAGGGAGAATTTCTTCACTGAAAGGGTTGTCAAGCATTGGAACAGGCTGCCCAGGGAGGTGGTGGAGTTGCCATCCCTGGGCTTGTCCAGCTAACAACTGGATGTGGCACTTAGTGCTCTGGTCTAGTTGTCTGGGTGGTGATTTGGTCAAAGCTTGATGATTCTGTGATTTTGTGTGATTCTGTGATTCCATGATGTTTTTTCTCACAATTACCAATTGCTGTACACCATCCCAACTGAGCCTGTGACTAGTCTGGGGCAAGTTTTGAAGGGCACGTCTGCCTGAGAACGTGTGGCAGCATACGCAGTGGACTTCAGGAGCAGGAATGGCAGCACTGACCTTACGTAACCTGAGCAGACCTTCACTTCTTGTGTTCTCTGCTGGAATGAGTCAGCATGGCATTGGCGTGAGCAATCCTCAGAGTTAGCCAATGGCACACATGGAAGGAGAGGGAGGATTCAGAAGTAAACAAATATTTAGGCAATGGAGCCTTTTAAAGTTCAAGATGCTTTGCTTATACAGGGTCTCAATGGAAAAGGAGAACTCAGCTGAGACTTGAAGGAGATTAAACAGATAAAAGTTGAAAAAGGAACAGGAAAAATATGTCAAATCCAAGCAAATAGGACCAAGCAACACACTGTCAGACAGAAACAGAAGGCCAGCAATTATCAGCATCAAAAATAACAAATAGGTAGTCAAAAACTAGAAACAAGAAAGAAACAAAACATTCACACGGGTAGACTGAGTTCGCTTCCACTATTTTTCCTTAATTCTGGTGTCTCTATTAATCAGATTACATCTAAACCAGTGTTCTGAAAAACACAATGAGTCTCAGGACTCAGCTCGCTCCAGGTGGCTCTATCACAGGGTTTGTTCCAGGGTGGGAAGTGTGCAAACTCATTTCCCATGAAAACATGGCAATTCCACTCTGTGTGAAAATATCAGGAATCTAGATGCACAGGTCTCTTTCCTCCAGCATACTTTTCCATGACAGAGACTAAACCATCTCCACATCTTTAAACAGTATACCCACTAGGTTCTTCCTATGGATACACATATTTTGAAGATCAAAGATATAAAGTGAGAGAAAAGATATTTATTTCACTTACAATATCAAAATGTAATTCCTCTGACCTGTTCAAGTTTCATAAAGGGATTTATGTGACCCATATCTAACATCTGTTTTGGGCTTCAAATGGACATTTTTATCCTTGGAAACATCTAGCTTAAAGACTTGAGTTTCAACACCAGCTAAAACAATAGCAAGCTCAAATACAACACATAGTTCAGTTTGGAAATTAAATGACTGATACTGGTCACAGTGTGGAGGAAGAACTGTAGATATGCACCCATTCATGTTAGGATTGCCAACAATACAAAAATTTAGAGGCAATGATGACAATAATTTTCCTACTAGTTGGCTTATGTTGCAAAAGTTCTAGAAAAAGGTTTTTTTTTCCCCAAAATATTGTCTGAAAACCAATTTATTTTTTTTGGCTACATCCCTGTGCTCCTTAATGCAATCTTTATTAGAGAAGAGCAATATATTTTACCTCTCTCAGAGTGGGAGAAGCAGAAAAATTAAGGTAAGAAGCAGCTGCCTCCTCTAAAAGGCTGTAGAATAATTATTTTGCAGAACAAGCTCCATGCAGAACAAGAACAGTGCTGTTCAGATGAGATGTGAGAGCCAAGACAGCAGACTTTACTGGCATGAGCAAGGGGAGGGTGCACATGGTGCTTGCACAGTCTATAAAGAGGTTGCATAGCAATTCCTTTGGTTATTGGGGTGATGATGTTAACTAGAAAAATCAAAAGGCACTATTAATTGGCAAAACAGTTTTCAGTCCAAAATATGGTTAACACAACTTGCACTATTTCTACCTTCTAGGTAACCTAGGTAACCTCCTTTTTTTTCTTTTTTTTTTTTTTTTTGGCATCCCAAAACTTGTCTGGAAAGTCAGGGAAAAACACACCATTTAACATGAGAGACGTTCATGTCTGTAGAGTCACACTCTCCTGAATAAAAATTAAAGAAAGGGATTGAGTAATTCTCAATGGAAAAAATGGTGCAAACTTCTGCCATGGTGGTGCATTCAATTTTTAAGTGTTTCTACAAGCGTTCCAACAAGGCTCTTGTGAACATCATTAGAAACTTGAATAACTGTCTTACACTCATAATTCAGCAATTGACATTTCCCTATGTTTAATAATGATTTAAACCAACACAGTTTATTGGGACAAAAGGAAAACATGATAACATAGGAGCTCCAGGAAGAACTAGATGACAGCATGCAAGATTACCATTTTCTACCCCAATTTCCCAGACCTCTCCCCACAGCCACAGCCAAGGTAGTTGACTGCTATTTTCCCCTTATTCAGTGTCTAGGTTGACAGGATTCCCTGTGGATCATTTCATAGGGCTCCATGGCTGATTTCAGATGAAGTGACACAAATTCAGTGATACAGCTGGTACGGCGGCTGCATTGCAGCTGCTCTGCTCTGGCCTGCTGGTGTTCTCCTTCCGACCCTGAACTGCTGGACACATCTCCCACACAGCCTCCAAGGTTTCAGATGTTTTTCAGAATAGAATTAAAGGTCCTTAGTAAGCCCTCTGCCTACAACAGAAACACTTCCTAGTCAAACGTAATTTTGTTCCTCATAAGCCGTCTCCAGCCCACCCAGGGCTTCCCATACCCTGGGCATGTTTGCCTTTACACTTTTACACATGAATGCAAACCTTATATTCACTTCAACAGTAACATTTCATAGCTTATTTTTAAACAGAAAATTTATAAACTGTTACATAACTGACATGCAGCAGAGTCTTGGCCCATCCAGTAATTCCGTCTTTTTCAAAAGCAGATGTAGGCAAAGAATTCATCAGTTTGGCAGGAACCTTTGTACCTCTCCAGGCATTTTAGGCTGCTTTCTCCTACTTCAGTGTTAGGTATTAAGTGTTGGGTATCATCTTTATAGGTTCAGACCACCAGGTTTACAGACATTTATGGCAGCTTTAGTGCCGCCAAGATAAATTATAGGAAGTAACATAAACAAGTGATTCCTATGCACATTCCTATGTGGTCTGTAAGTGACAGAGGTGAAGGCTGTCCAGAGGCAGAAAAAGTACATGGATGACAGTCTTGCTCCCACACAGGAGCAAATCAGACTTTGTCACCTGTAAAGTAGCTACTAACATGAGAAAAAATCAAACGGTTCCAGAAACTGTTATTGAAACTGATTAGTACTTCTTAACCGCTCTTACGTGGCGAGGGCAAAAAATAAGGACCAAATCAGTAAACAGTCCTACCTCCCACCCCACCCCCAGCCTGCAGCAGAGTGAACAGAGGGATTACCAGGGAGAAACGGAAAGTCCAGGTCTCCCTGGGCCACTGACTTGCCGGTTGTCTGTGTGACTGTGGTTTCCAATACAGAATCAAAATAGTTTCTAGTAGCAACGAGTTGTAAACATTTGAGAACCTGATGGTAATGAACTCACTCTCCAACTAACAAACAATAGAGTCATGAAGTACTACAATTTCAGTCCTGTAAATATAACACCAGTAAATATTGGTGAGCTGCTTCAATCCAAGCACCTCACTCTGGGCTAATACCATTCTTTAGAAAACAAACACATGCAGATGGGATCTGTTGTCAGAATAGGATCAGGATTGTAAATGAGTGAGGTCATTCCAAATAATGCTGCTGTTGTAGGAGCAGGTCCTTGGTAGTTGCTGGGAACAGCATGTTGTTTATTATCAGACAAACACATAACGTTAGTCTTCCTCTGTTTCAAGAAAGGAGGACACACAGCATTTAGTAAAAGACTTATGTAGATTACTTTTCAAACCTGCAAGGGAAATGTCTCTCCTTTTACAATGAGTTTGCATCATAAGCACAATTCTTTGCCAAAGAGTGATAAATACAAATCTGTTGTGACACGGGACTTCTGCTTCATTCACCTCATTACAATCTTCTCAGGAAATTGAGTCTTATTAGACATGGAAGCAGTGGAGCACAGCAAGGCGAAGTTACCTCCCAAGGAAACATCTGTCAGGATCAGTGGAAAAAGCAGACTCCCACTCGTCCAGAGTCTTGAGGCACATTGCCTCTATTTATCACATTATAGTGTGGAAATTCTTTGATCACTAACAGTTAAAGCTAGTAGGAAGAAGCAAGAATACCTATCAGTTTTTTTTTTTCTTAGCTAATGATGTACAATAAAAAATTTTCCTTTTTTCAAGACAAATATGAGAGTAGACAAACATCCTCTAGAAAAGATCAGAACTATATTTTCAATTAGATCAAGAAGAATCATGTTCTGTGAGCCCAGGAGAGCATACAAGTTTCAGATTTACCTCTCCATCCAGTTCATTTCACCAGCTTTCCTTATTTCTTAAATGCACTTCATAATAAGAAGATATTTTTTTCAAATAGAAGGGTTTAGCTGAAACCAAAAGAAGTCTGTGTCCCTGATAAAAACGTGATGCATGAATAAGGTGGAACAAAAGTCCCTGTCCCAAAACATATGGTTGATCACAACTCCGTGCTGACACCTGTATCCTTTATGATCAGTTACCTAGACAGATACTTTATGATATACCTATCTGTTGGTAGCTACTTGCTTTGAAAATTAGCCCAATTATTCCTGGATTCACCTGACCTGATTTAAAGGATGAGTCAATGAAAGCCAGGTGATATAAGGGAGCAAATGCTTTCATTGTGTGCCTCTCTCCCCATCTGCTGTTGAGGGAGCCAAGGTGACTGCTTCTAGTTTAATGTCCCATGCTGTACCCAGATCTCATTGAGGTGTAACTGTTCCCAAATGTCCAAATTACATGGACTGGGTTCTGACTCCAGCAGATTGTCACACTGCAAACTTCAGCAGAAACAAGATTGCATCAAGATTTTTAGGAAGGGTGTAAAATGTATTTAGATTCACTGGGGAGAGGAGCTTTAGCTGAGTTTTCCCATTAACAGGATCCTTCCAAATACTCAATTTCTTTCTCACAATTTACCTGGAGACTCAGCTATGATAAAAGAATGTATTGGCTAATAGCATCATGCAAACCAAAGGGTCAAAGCTGAAACTGCCTGTTTGTGTGCCTGTCCAGACTTTCTGCTGCAAAGGACTGTACAAAAGCTAGTTTTTTTTTTTTTTTCCAGGAGGGACAGTGATGAACTCTGCCCAGGCCTCTTGGACACTCATACAACATACTTCAAATGGGTGCAGCACATTCTCCATCCCATTCCATATCTGGCTGGATCTGCTACAGACTCTCTTCATCTTTCCTCACATCCAAATATGTCCAAGAGTGGCCTCAGTGGATGCAGCAACCAGCTCTCTTTAAAGAATTATGAAAAATGAAGATTTCTGACAATCTTGTTGCTTCCAAAATTGTACAAGGGCACACTGTAAAGCTGGCTGTGCTTAATAATATGAATGCCAGTGGAGCTTAAATATTTTTCCACTACCTTCAAGGGGAGTAACTGTTGAACTCAGACTGAGAGAGGGAGGTAAATTGTTGAACTCAGACAGAGAGACACATAGACAAGACCTCGTTTAAGGAACAATTGACAGATTGAAGGAAAACTGGGAACTTCTGTCAAAAAGATTCTTCTGTGAAATAGGACCTTACCTGCTTGTAACTAATAATGCCAACAGATTAACAGATCATATATAAGTTCTCTCCAGGATAGCTGGAGGACCAGTTTTAGGCTAAGTATTTTGAGAAATTAGTATTCTGATACTTAGACAGCGATGAACTTTGGCTGGGGGAGGAAAAGACAAGGCAGGACAGACAGACAGCTGTCAGGACATCAACGAATGTGGGGCTTACTGCCTCTGAACAGGACAGACACCCTTATTTCCCATCACCAGCCCATAGCTAACAAAAATCTGCACCTTCTAAGACCAGTGTGAGTCAATGGGGATTTTGAGGTTTGGCTGCCAGCACAGCACTTAGCCAGCACTCAGGTTGTTTTGCTGTCCTCTGGAAATGCAAATTTCAGAAATTCCACCCTCTGACCAAGCCTAGTCTCAGCCTTGGTGCTGTGTGTACTTTGTCTCCATACATATCTTTTTTAGTAACATTTAACTTAAGCTGTTTGACTTGTTAAAGTGAAATCAGATCTATCTTGTTACAGACCATAGAAGTGAGAAGGGATCTAGATGAAAACCCAGTCTAGATCTGCAGATAGAAGTCATTCTGCATGGCTATACAAGGTATGGTGAACACAGGGCATGCAAAAACAAAGTGATCTTAGAAAGGTTTGGGTTGGAAGGGACCATACAGATCATCCAGTTCTAATCCTCCTGCCATGGACAGGGGCACCTTACACTAGACCAGGTAAAAATATCAAAGAACTATATTATTATATATCTTGACAAACACTTTGAAGTGTCAAGGTGATCAATTTGAACACTAAAAAAGTATTCATTCTCTGATGTCAAGATTATTCAAACACTGGATGAAAAAATCTGCTACTACTAAAATTAATTTATTCAAAATTAGTACAGTGGTTTTGGAATCACCACAATAAAAAACAAGCATCAATTAATAACACTTGCAAAATGAGGATCTATCCTGCAGAAAGACTGAAAAAAATCATTCCTTTTACATAGGGACCAACGCATGGCTACATTAAATCATAAATTCACCAATAAAAGGCAATTTGGGCAGAATTATAGAGGAGGAATGGGGAGAGGGTAGTACATGCCTGAAGTTGCTGAGAGCAGGAGTTCTCTGCCACTATCCCATGCAGTAGAGTTCATCTGCTACACAGATGACATGTCCTGCATTGATTCTTGTATTCCAGTGGCCATAGATGCACCCAGCCAGCAGAGTTCAGAGGTGGCTTTCTCCATCTTTCCAGCCACAGCTAGAATATATAGCTCTTTTTTTTTTTTCATGTAATAAAAGAGGATGCAACAAATGAAGATAAAACTGGATGTAAGATTTACTTTAAATAGACATGCATAAAGCCAATGAAACCATAATTCATTAAACACAAATTCTGCAGTGATAAGTAAAGGTTATTGCCTCAAGAGATGCCCCAGATATTATGTGTAACTCCATAGTCATCCACCTCTGGAATACAACTATTTACTCATAGAGTGTTGGGAAAATTCAGACCTAGAGGATAGGTGTGTGGGATAAGAAGAATTAAATGCTGGAAGTTTGCTGGTAAATGTGAAGAGTGTTAGCAATGTAGTACTAATGTATCTTACACCTTTGTCTGAATTTTTCTATAATCTCATTTTCTGTTGCACTTTACAGTGACAAATTAATTTTATTTATAAGATTTCAATGCCCTCATATGTGCATATTTTCATGTGTATGTGTACATTTTATTGTTAATTTGAGGTCAATTTGTAGGAAAACAGGAGTGGTCACACAGTTCTGAGCCCCGTGATGGTTTCAAACCCCACAGAAAATTACTGCTTGCAAGATGAGGGACATTTATACAGCAGCAGCATAATAATCTCATCACTTATTATTTTAACTTACTAAAAAAATTATTTATTAACTTACTCATATGCTTGCTCGCTAACTGATCCTTTGAGTAAAGATTCTGCACTGTGGACAACAAAAATTATATATACATACATACATATATATATGTATATGTGTATGTGTGTGTATATATATGCACACACACACCTTTATTATTATTTTAATATGTACTACAATATTCAGAAGAAACTTAGGCCACAGTGGTTTTACAGCAGGTCTCTTACTGGATTATCCCCTGATTCAGTGCATTTGAAATAATATAAACATCACATATTGTCAGAAATTCTGACAATTTTAAATTATTTTAAATTATGGAAAGGTTTGGAGGGCAAACCATTTACAGTGGACACGGTGAAGCATTCAAAAATATTGAATTATGTGACAGGATGGGGAGAAAGGAATATGATCGCCATTTTCTTTTTCCAGGTATTTTGCCAGACTGATCTTCTTGCAATACAGTCAAGGGTTAATATGGATATATCATAATTTTTTTTCAAAATTGGGAAATTTCATAAGTTTTTTTTTTTTTTTTTTTTTTGCCTAAGGACACACTTAGAAGTGTCCACCTAAGTATTTAGCCAACAGCTTGGAGTAAGAGTCAGCTTTGTCACAAATGTAAGTTTGCAAGACCAAAACATTGAAAAATAAAGTATTAATGACATTTGATGATGATGGGTAACACACCAACCTTTCCACATACAGAATTTCCTAGCATTTACTTCAGTGGCCCATTTTTTCTGTCAGAAATATACCATGAGCTTTATTGTTACATTTAAATGTCTCTCAATTTCTCTGCAAAAGAAATGCAATTCTACGAAAAGCTGAGAAAGTTATAATTCTGATGAAAAGATTTCCCACCCTTACCTTTCTTTTAACTTTTTTATATTTGACAGCCAAGTTGTGAAAGATCAATGATAGAGCTTTGGGCTCAATTATGCCATCAGATAAGGAGTATATCTCTAAGACTCTCTAGCTAATTTATACACAAGAGATGCTTAAATTGGTTCTCTTGTGTAACTTAACATGCACTGAAAGTTCTGCCATGGGGAAGAACGTCAATCAAATCACGAAGATCCACGCAGAAAGCAAGAACAGATGGTAGGTGATGAGTGCTGATTTTGGAAAACAGAGAAAATAATATGAAAGAGTTTTTTTCCAACTAAGCAAGCTATTTTTTTTTTCTGTTTGTCACTGTTTGATACGTAAGCAGTTTTTCCTGTTAGATATATCTTTAAAATTGATGGGTTAAACACAGTTTCTTAATCAACCACTCAGAGGTACCTAGATTACAGGTTAAAATGACTATGACAATTGTATATGTAGATAAGTATGTGATACTGAAATCAGCTAGAACAGAGGTAGCTTTCCCATGTCATTCTCAGGGCATTTCTGCCAGTAATCCTCAAAATTGGGAGTGTCAAGTATTATTCAAGCAAATTACAAAATAAATTAATTTGACGTGAGAAGTGCATTCTGTAAACAGTTTCTACTTGTCTAAAACATCGCATGAGTTTCAATTATAGGGTTATAGATTTGTGAATTTTTTTCAGACACTGCATTAATTACCAAAAATCTCAAAATTTGGTATAGATCATGATGTGTGTGTGGATATTACATGATAATACTCTGCTATGAATGAGACAGATCAGAAAGAATTCCTCTTTATTGTCCTACAAGTCTTGTTTTCAATCTCTTCCTCTTCTCCAAATAACAAAGGAGAGAGTCCTAGAGTCAATAATAAGGATGGAAGCTACATAATCTGATCTTAATTCTTAATTGCTGTGCAAATTTTTGCCTGATTATTTGTACCTGCTATTTGCTATGGCCCAAATTTCCTTTAAACCAATATCTGCCATATTGACTTTCACTCTAAATCTCTCCTTGAAAGTGGCACACCTTGTGAGGAAGGTGTTTCAGAAGTGTAAAGACAGCCCAGGAACCCCAGACTGAAGCTTCAGCTGAGATGGGGTAACAGATCAATAATACACTGTGCTGCCAGACAGATTGCTTAAATCTCAGGAAAGAGTCATATGAATGTTTCAATAAATACTTACACATAAGATATAGGAAAAGAAGAAGCTGTTATGAATAGCCATAGTATCATGGATATTTCAAACTTCACACTGCCAATGGAAAAAAAATCTCTACTATTTCTGAAAACAAGAGATAATAAAAGCACCATCTCAGTGGAACAGAAAGTTTGTCTTTGAAAAATAACAGGCTATGAACAAACAATTAAGGAGCACTGAAACATTGTATTTGTACTTCCACCGAATATTTAGCAAAATGTCTGAGAAGCACTAAAAATTGGCTTAAACAAATTCAGGCAAATTTTGGCAGAGTAAGAAATCAATAATGTTCTTCCAATATTTGAAAAGAATAAGGGGTATTTAGTAGCTGTGGATTGATTCTATGTGGAATTATTAGTAGTAAATTGCAGATTCAGCAAAGAATTTAAGGTTATAAATATAAGCAAGAGCAGTTAGTGTACTTATTTCTGTGTCTGCCTGACCCAAAAGTCTTGTTATATCTTCTGGAATATAATTTTAAATTTAGCTTAAAAATATAACTGAGTTCTTATTGTAACCCTGGATTTTTCTGAGTTAATTGACTTAGTACCTCAACATTTGACTTAAAAACATTTACTGTATGTGGCACTGGCAAGGTCTATATTTGAGACACTAAAAGCATTGGCTAACTGAGAAATCTTAGAACAGTCAGTGTGAAGCCATTGATGAGTAGGACATTTTCTAGCAAAATCCTCCAGAAATTACTTTTTGGTCCTGTTCTCTTTTACCAGCAATGCAAACAGGGATCAATTGCCTTTTCTGGCCTATCTAGGAGACACAATATTTGCAATGGTAATGCATAATTGGGATAACAAATCACTGTAAAAGAATAATCTCAATTGTGCACCTAAAAAGTCACAAACAAGCAAAATGTGTTTTCATTTGATCTGTAACCAGTTCATTATGGGAAGTGGTGGTCTCACCATGTCTTAAAGTGGTCACTTTAAACATTTTTATCTGAGCAACCACTCCACAGCCTGCCATAGCCATTCTGGATTTCAGGCTTTCTTCTGGTCTGTCCTGCTTTCCCCTAAAGATGATAGCTGGTAGATCCAGACAAAAATAGCATTGGATCCAATCTGTTCTCAGAAACCCAGGTACTCGGTTGAAACGAGAGAAAAAAAGTAAAAGCAACTGGAAAAATATTTTCCTTCTGAAGTCTCTTTCAGCTAATTTGTTTGCATGTAGTAATAGCAGATAAAAATTCAGGCTGAAGTGTAGCTTTGAAGCTGGCAGCATCTCTCAAGTTTATTTTTTTTACCCCAGCAGTATCAGAGACTTTGATTTGGAATGCACACAACAAAGGTATAATCTTTCAGATTCAGATTAAAGAAAAACAAAACCACAATTCTTGTCATGTGAAGCCGTAATATTGCCCAGGCTTTTGCTTTTGTATCATCCAGAGTTGGTCACCCGGGATACAAATTATAAAGCTCTAAATCCTACAGCCAATCACTGTGCTTTTTAAGGGGGTGTTGGTTTCACGTGCTGAAGTGTGTGCGCCAGTTTATAGCAGCTAAGAAAAGCTCCTTTCTGCTTGCCATAAACTGAGCTGACTCAAGTCATTACAGTAAGGTGGTTGTTTAAAGTGGCTTTCTCCAAATGTGGCATCTTGCTCAACAGCTGGTTCCAGTTAACTTCTCTTCTGAGGTTTATGTGTAAATTGTTGTGTTGAATCCGTATTAAATTTCAAAACAGGACTAACTATAAAGCTAGAAGCTCACCTTATTTGTACAAAGAGAATTACTACAGAACAAATGTTATTGGCCAGTTCACACTTGGAGAATTAGGTGCTATCACATGGCAATTTTTGTCCTAAATCTGATGCTTGTAATTTCTGCTAGAAATACTCATTTAAGTATCCTTTGTAACCATGCCTAAGGGTACATTGAGGTTAGCTTTCCCTGAGATCTGTTATGCAAAGTATAACAGATCTTACACAAAGTAAGTCTTCATGTACTGTGACTGCATGTAACTTCTGATAGTATCAGAAAACAGCATTTTTAAAGGATAAAGTTAAAGCATAGTGATTTATTTCAAATTTTTGTGTAGTTAACCATAGTATATTTTTACTGGAAAATCACATTATGTATCATAGTTTAACAGCTGATTTAGTCTTGTAAAAAGCTAAACATAATGCATATACTCATGCCTTCTTCAGCTATTTAAGGAAATTAAGCAAACAGAATATAGCCTTTTAATGTACAGTCTCATCCCACTTCTGTACTGGCTGTCAAGCAGTTTTTAGTGATCTCAGCATTATGACACCTCATCTCATCCAGACAGCTCGTCACTCTTGTTCAAGTAGACTGACCTTAACCTAATGAAGCATCAGATACTCAGCTGCAATTAAACAAGCCACTCCAGAAGATATTACAATATATTTTTCATAAAGAATTCAAAAACATGTTCTCACAAATTGCATATCCATCCAATTGACTTTCAGAACCTACAATCTAGGTTTTATTTTATTTAAACTCGAAATGTTCCTTTAATTTCCTAATCTGCCCATTTTGGGGCGTTTGATCATGCCTGTTTCACACCACCATCAGCAATGAAACAATGAAACTTAGTGCAGCAGCAGCAGAACAGGACAAGTAAGTTTACATTTTGTTGCATCTTATTCCTATGCCTATGTCCAGCAGCTGCAGTGAAGAATTACTTCCTGCTTCTGTGGTTCCTCCGTCCTTCTGAATACACGGATTTCTGGGTATCTCTGAATGTTGTCTCAGTTGGCCACTGATTGTTTTCCAGTTCTTTTGCCCAGTTTTTCTGTATTACACTTCTGACTTGAAAAATTGACATCTTGCTTCATCAATTGTTTGTTAATTCTTAATTTCACCCATCAGTGAAAAAATATCTGAATGGTACAGGAAGAATAATGATACAGGCATTTGTCAGTGGTGCCTTTGTGACAGGAACAGAGGCAATGGGCACAAACTGAAATGGAGAAGGTGCCATTTGAGCACAGGAACACTTGTGTGCTGTGCTCCTGACCAAGCACTGGCATAGATTGCACAGGGTGGTTGAAGTCTCTCACCTTGCAGATAGTCAAAAACCAGCTAGGCAGGGTTCTGGGAAGCTGGCTGTAGGTGGTCAGGCTTCTTCCCCAAAAGGAATCAATGAGGATTTTCATCACTGGAAATTAAAACAACTGTTAATCAGTGGATTCCTTAAGGGATGTGGAAGAAGAGATTGTTAAAAGTATGAATAAAAGTGAAACAGTAGGTGGGTATAATGGAATTGTGGGATAAGTGTGATCATTTCACTCCTTTCACTGTGGCCCTTGCCATCCATAACACTTTTCTGAGGAAGATCCCACCACAGCCAGCAGTGCACCAAAAAACCTCAGGTGTGTGGAAAAAACTGATCAGACTGGCACAAGGGCCATGCCTCAGAAATATATGATTAAAATGAGGTCAAGCCTTATATTAAAGGACTGTCAGTTCCTGAAGACTAAGTGAGGAGGCTTTTCTTGCTCTTAGCCCATAATTTAATCTCAAAGAAGTGAAGTGTATTTATAATGTTATTGTAATAAATATGTCTATTTTCCTGTCTGCAAGTTTCAGTTTCTCTAAGACAACTTGTCTTACCCCAGCCTCAGAGAGGCTGGATTTCCTCTGTCGTGTCCTTTGGTGGATGCTGAACTTCCTAATAGAAAAAAAATTATTTGATTCTTAGCAAGTAGTATTTTAAAAACACAAACATAACATAATTTTATGTTAATACTTCAATCTCACTAGGATTTCAAGCTGCTTAAATGTCCTGTAAATCTTTAGATTTATATAATGCCTAGAATACTAATAAGACTGATAATGTGGTAGTATCTGATATAACATAGAATTTTTAAAATGCATTCTATAAGCAAAATTGTGTAAACAATGCATACTAAAAAAAAAAAAATCATTATTAGCTGTTTTCTTTAGGACCACCACCCACCAGTATATAATAGGTGTCTAGTGCAAGGAAAACTGAACTTGTGATTCAACTGAAAAACTATTTAATCTGCAAAATTTTCAGTCCAAAATATGTGTGTACTACATTACTATCTTCTAGACCTCTGAGGTATGTCACTCATTATATTTTACAGAGGCACATGTGCTTCCATACCTGAAAACTTCGTGGTCTTTAAAAAAAAAACTTAAAAATTCTTAAATGCTCAAAAACTTTTACATAGTAGATGAACATTGCCAGCCTGTTTAATGCTAATTACTTCACTGGAAGTATCAGCATGAAAAAGACTTCACAAGGTAGATTTTCAATAATTCTTAGTATCAGACAGGTCTTTCAATTGCAAGCAGAAATTTACTTGTTTATTAATTATACTATTAAGAACATGATGTTTCATTGGCGCTCCCTCCTACTGATTTTTTTTTTTTTAAAAAAAGGTCTTGCAAAAAATGTCTTCATTAAATATGTGGCTGATCTGCTGGGTAGAAATAGACAGCTACAGTAGACTGTGCCATAAGAAATGTCTGTGTCTGGGTTTGTTTGGTTTTATTTTACTTACAGATCATTGCTGTGAGGAAGCATCAGCTTGAGCCTAATACGATTGCTCTGGTGGTTTTTGTAGAGCTCTTACCATTATTGAAATTGGACTCACTATTTCCCTCAAGCATATGCCTGAGTAGCTGAAAGATTTGTGCATCAGAATGGAATTTAAAAAGGGGTAGAATTATATTTTAAATGGTGAGTAGAATAGGGGATATTTTTTTGCCTTCTCCTAGAATAACATAAGGTCAGTAAAGAGTCAAGTATATTTTTTGACCTTACCACAGGTAAGGACAAAAAAAACAGGTGTGGATGCAGCTTGTGCTGCTGTGAACAATCCTAACAGAACGTTTAAGTTTTTGGAATCTGTGGTTACTCGCTTCTAGAATGACATTGTAGAAATAAATCTGATTCTCCAACTTTATGGAAGAATGATAGCAGCCTATGAGCTCCAGAACGTCTGCAAGTGCAGGAAGTGTCAGATCATCTTGTTCTTCAGACTATAAACAAAAATCACTATGTCTGAGAGTAACTTAAAAATAGAAAAAGGCTCTACATAATTGTAGGCTTTTACAACTGACAAAATATTGTTCATTTTAATTAGCCTCTCTCCTACACTGTGGCCTGAAAATATTCTATCTGAGACCTTAGTCATCTGCCTAAAAAGAAGCAAAATATTAAACCTACAATTTCACATTATGGAGGTAACCTTCTACAAAAACATATTGAACCAGTGCATAACACTACAAAATATTTTGCTGGCAGGGAGTACCTACTTGTCCACAGTATTTTCATGTGGAATAACCTGAAATTTGAGGTAAAAAAATGTTCTCAGATAAATACTCTATGATGGAACAGAATATAAATCTGGTCTGTAAACTGATCAAGGTCTTAATTTTTCTGTATTACCACATTAAAACATAAGTCTTAATTAAGTTTAACTATTTATTACCATATAATTCAGAATACAGCATAAGATGGACAGGCCACAGTTTATGGTTCTTTCAGAGGTTCACGAGAAGGTGTAATAACCAGAGAGTGTCGCATAAATTAAATATTTGGCTTAGAGATTTTATTTGCATACTCTGGGGGTTTTTTTAGTTCATTGTCCAAAGGAAAAGAAAATCAGAAAAAGTAAATAGTGCATGGGGAAAAAATTCTTTCCATTTTCTGTTGCTTCTGTACCGCACATCACAGCTACAATTACACATTAAGTATTCTGTTTAATCTAGTCTATGTGTCAATCAGAAAGGCTTTCACCATTTCCTTCAGGAAAATTCTCCACAGACTTGTAGATTTTGCTGTCACAGAGGTTATCCAGACAGTTAACTTTTGTCCTTCCTTAACTCCATGCAGTTACTCATGTTTCTGTTCTCCTTCAGTCTCCTTAACTGATTCCTGCCCATTTCTGAGAAAGCCTTTAGAAATTTGCAGAGGGCTAAACATCTGCTCCTTCCTCCTGCCAGTGAGGATTTTCTGCTATCAGTGATGCTTCTGAAAGCAGCAAAAATAAATTTGCAACAGGCTGGAGACAAAATTGCATGCAGTTTTATCAGCACACCTGTGACCCTCAGCTAGTCCTGCATCCCGGTGTGCTAGATGCTCTATGCACGTGATGGTGGACATGGAACCAGAGCCAGGGACTTCTCACCATCAGAGGAACTTCTCAGCTCGTACTTTACTAACTTGTCACACCTAGATCTTTATTTCCTGGATCATTACCCCCTTAAAGAAGTGAAGGAGACCATAGTAGACAAGTTATACATTCAATTTAGATCAGTGCTGAGGGAAACTTCATTACTTGTCAGAGAGACAGGAACAGAAGGACAAGTGAGGGAACCCAGGGCGCTTGAGCACTTTGGTAAACTCTGGGGTTGAAGCTGTCACCTCATGTGGTTTGGATGCTAATAGGAATTTGAATCTTTGCTTATAAAGCTTGATTCTCGATGAAACATGATGGACAAAATGGACAAAATGTTCTCCTATGGTGAATTCTCCCACCTATCCGCAGAGTGGCTCCCAGCCCAGAGCATGCAAACTGCAATTAGTTATTGAAAAGGTGTGACTAATGCCATAGACAGTGGGTGGGAGGACGGAAGGGTATGATCCCAGGTCCCAAAGCCTGTGTTGCAGGCTTGTGCCAGCCTCAGTGGCAGAGAGATGAAAGGAACTGCTACACTGAGTCCTTCTAGGGCAATGGGGAGGGCAGTGTTGCACTCCCAAAATGAACCTGTGGGAGCTGGTGCACCCAAGGGCACCAGAGGCACCCGGCTAGTGGGTCTCACCTGCCCTTGGGAGGCCCTCTGCACTTCTCTTTCTGTTGGGTGTCCTTTCTGTTTCCTCATTCAATCCAGTTCTGCTTTCCCATATAAGGAGCAGGTGGCTGTTTGCTTCTTTCCTTGTCTTGGTCTTGCCTCAAGAACACAGGGGTTTGCTACCCCTGATGCAAATGCTCAATTTTATTTGTTATTCCCTTTCCTGCATCTGTTCAGCCCCTGTGTAACACAAAAACTCCCAAGACTTGCTCTAACCAGCAGTGCTGAGCGATTTCAAGCCAACATAAAGCTTTTGAGAGGTCTGAAAGCACAGTCAAATGAGAAAGGGTGAGCTCTTCTCCCCAAGCCTTAGCTGGACCCCTTGAAACCCTCACACCTACAGATCATCTAGTTACAAATGCACAGGAAAAGTGCCTGACCACTGTCTTTATTTGACTAGTTAACATTTTTTTCATTATCAATTGTTATTCCTTATGGGATCCATTATTATTTAATTTGCAAATAGGTTTTGGGATTTTTTCCCATTAATACCGTGTCTCTATGTCAATTAAAAATAAAATTTGATTTCAATCACACAATATAGAGGTGTTAAAAATTGCTATGCAATTTTTTTGGGGAGAAAAAGTCTTGAGGGGGGAGGGTTTACAATGACAGTATATCATACATTTATATTGAAAAACAGCACAGAAATCAGAGAAATAGCCCGTGTTCCTTTTGTGACACATTTTTAAGATGACATAGTCTTGAATTCTGGTAGCAGCATTAGTATCTTCTGGTGGTTTGGGTTGGGTTTTTTCCTTCCAGCTTTCTTTTTCTAATTATCCAAAACAGAACCAGGAAAAACTTTTCATAATTTCCTCTTAAATAGACTAATAGAAGGGTTTACCTCAGTGCAAATCACTTGCACCATTTTAATCTGACACACTGTTCAAAATACTTTTTAAAGCCAGCTGAGGGAATGGAATAGGTACATTTCTCTGCAGCAGTGAGTCAGTGGAAAGAGACACAGTGACTCCAGGGGAAACAACTTACATATTTCATTGCCTTTTGAGCAGGTATTAGCCATCTTGTGGAGATTACAAGATAGCCCAACTCCACATTAACCAGGTACAGAACTCTTTTTAGAAGCATGCTGATCATTTTTCAGTGTGAGGCTCTTTTCTCTTAGCTTTACAGTCACTTCTTATTTCTCATGATTGAACAGAACACCTCTGAACTTAGAACACCTGAAAGATGACAGCAATTTGTCTTCTGCAAATTATATACTTTGGCTATCTGTACACTTCCTGTTTTAAAAGGAAATGTTCACAAAGACAACAAACCATAGTAATTTTTTGGTTGAAATGAAATACTCCATGTTCAGGATTCCAATGGAAAGTGCTGAGGTGAATCCATGGCTTCCCCAGAACACTGCAATGATAAATGAAAACATACTGTAATGGTTGATATATATTCTAAACTCCCTGCCTTCACACCATAAAATTTTACATTTCTACTCCCAGCCCAAGAGAAATGAATAATTTGATTATCTGTGCATATGCAAAATCCCACTGGGAATCAATGCAAACATAAATTTCCCCATGTGTTTTCTAGCATGTAAAGCTCTGCTCATATCCATGTGCAACCAAAAAAAATTGATAAAGAGGCAATAATTTTAAATCAAAACCAGAAATTAATCTGTTTCATATTTCCAATCTACCAAGTGGCAATTGTCCGTACTCAAGATATATACCAGGAGTAAAGCATTCCAGTGGCATTATACTCTGTGACATGAACAAGATCTTGTTCTTTACTGTGGTTTTCACTGAAAACTGTAAAATATGCTGGTAAAAAAAATTATAAATGTACTATTATGAAATTCTTAATTTATTAAACTGTTAAAAAGTACTTCTCTAATTAAAACTAGATATATTCATATCTACATATTTTCAGTGTGAGAAGTATACCTTGCCTAGTATTTCTTATCAGACAAAAGGAATCCTACTTTGACCCTCAGTTAAACATTCCCATGCTTTCATTGCTTACAACAGGCCTTTGAAATTCAGCGAGAAGAAAGCCCTGAAGATGAATACCTCTACTATCTCTCATGAAATTCCATTTGTCTATGTCCCAGGTACATGTGTGGTGTCATTCCCATCTATCAGTGAAGCCATGGCAGCATGCCAAAATAACAACTGAACAGGAATGCTTGGACACACAACAAAATAAGCAGAAACACCTGCTACATCAGGAGCTCTGTGCAGGAAACCTCCCTGAGTAAAGAGCAGGGATGGAAATCTAAACCACCTTTCCTTCCTTGCAGAGTCTCCCTCAGATGTGTTGCATGGTCTCAAAGTCTCATTCTCAGCTCTGAAGGAACCATTTGAACAAAGAATTTTCCCACCTTCTCTATATAAGCAGAGACCCAAATCAGGATTTTTCAAATATTTCACAAAGCCAGTACAAGACCCAAATATATCTTCCCTTGCTGAGATATTCCTCCAGACAGCTGCAGTAGTTATTCAGAGTTCAGGCTAACTGTGGATTCTCAGAGCTTGATAAAACTGATAACATTTGACAATAACATTGCCACATATACTAACAGAATCATTGCCAACCCATGTGAGAGACCTAGGAGACAGATCTAAGAACATTAAAATAAAATTACGACACTTGTTGAAAAGTCAAAAATCTGTCAGCTAAAAAAGGACAAAATTAAGATCATCTGACATTTTGCCTCAGTCCTCTTGTACTTATAGTTGTGACAATCCTTCATAACATGGCATGGTGAATTCAGGAGTCTTCAGGAGTCTCTGTCCTTTTACTGCACAGGTGAGACAGTGCAAAGGATGTCTGAGATTGGGATGACCATAGCTGGTTACCAAAGGTTTCCATGGCACATTTCTTCCAGAAGGTTGGAAAGATTCTCCAGGAGGCAATGGTCACTTTGGTGGCTCCTGTAGATACGGCTGTACAGCCAAGCTCAGTGCCTGGAGATCTACGAGCAGACATGTGGGAAGCTGGTCTGGCAAGGGCTTCACAAGGACCTCTTGCTGAAAAAAGCTCAGTGGCCGTTGTTATTGTTGAGCACTTTGGGGTAAAATCACATTCCCATAGTAAATGTCTGCAGAAGGAAGAAAAAGCGGTCTGGGGGAGTATGTTGAATTATGCAGTTCATGTAAACAATTTTCTTCCTGCAGATACATTTTGAATTGATTAATGTATACAGAGATATTTGGCACCCTGGCTGCAGTGAATTTCCCTTCAAGCAAAGTAACAGTTCTTTTACTTCTTTTCATTCAATGAGTTCCACCAGATGTAAGAGAACAAAGTATACCTGGAGCCTGAATAGGGCCCCTATGTCTTAAAATAGTGTAAAAGCCTGCTTCATTAGCACACATCAGTAAACATTTCATACAGAAAGGCACCATCTGCTCTTGAAAATTCTGGGACCTCAGCACAGAAGGTATTGATTGCCCTCAGCAAAGAGGGAGAGCCTTTTTGACTGAACCTGCTAGACTTGGAACTGGGGTTATTTCGCCAAAATTAGGATTTTTCTTTGTTGTACTGACCACTTCTCCCCTGACCTTGCTGGATATCAAGATCAGTCTCCAGTTCTTTCCCGCTTGTTGCTGGGTTCCTGAGGAACCATGGACTAGTTGGACAGTAGTACTCAAAATTCATCAATTATGTGTATCTGTTTTCTCTCCTGTAATCTCACAGCATCAGGCAGCTGCACCCTCACACCAAAGCAAACACTGAGCTTAATTTTAGCACTGGTTTCCCATTCACAGATCCTGATTGCTACCCCAAGAGTAAGAAGGACAGGGCCAATGTCACAAACGGGGTCTTCAGTGTCCCAGCTCTGTCCTACATCACTGTGGCCATGTCAGCAGGTAGAAAATGCTGCAACCTTCAGGATGTCACAGCTCATAAATTGTGAGCTCAGAACACCCTGAGAGCTTCTCAGAGCTGACTGTCAGACCAAAGAGCTGTAGCTGAGGGATGTGGCTACTGCCATGATTTTGTGCTGAATCAGTAAATGTCCCTCTTCTGGTTTTTCAGAAAGCTGATCATACAAAACAAATGTCATTATGCAGAAGAAAAAGCATTCATGAAATTTTGTATTTCTTTAATAGCCAGGAAACCAATTATAATTAGGGATAAACCATAGTTCATAGAGATGTCAATCAATTTTTTTGGAATATTTATATAATATTTAAATACCTGTAGGCTTATATCAGATCCATAGTGGTAGTGCACAATACAGAATTCTGTGTTTTTTCCCTCTGTATTTTTGAAAAAATAGTGTAATATTTTTAGGAAATTCCCCCCAAAAAGAAAACTCCTAATAAAGTACACGCTAGTATATTTAATGTTGTACATTACTGGAATAATACTGATTTCAAAAATAAAATCAGTATTTGAAACTTGTAAATCTTTTATTCAAAGAAAACAAGATAGTTTTAGTGAAAAAATATATTTATGAAAATTATTTTTCCATCTTTTGTATAATCATGCTTGAATTATTCATTTTCACAACAAATGACATTTTTTATCAAAGCTGTGATACTATTTGAAAACTAAGAGATATTATGTCTAATGCCATGAAAATTGCCATCTCTGAAAATGACCATCTTATCACAAATGAGAAAATTATCAGCTAGGGGTTGCATATCTGGCAATGTCATCTAACCCACAGTCTTTTCCTATTTTCCAAATGTGATTATTTTAAATTTTTTCATGGTTATCAGCCAAATTGTCCCTGTGTTTTGCCCTCTTCTTTAATGCAAGACCAAAATATAGATAAAGCTTCCCAGTAGCCCTTTTTTTCTACCCTTCATTTGCCCAATTACTTTTTACAAACTCCGGTACTTATCTGAATGCAGAGAATGCTTTTTCCTACATCATTAGTGTGAAACTGGTTTATATCCCTCAGAAATGCTTCATTTTTATTGCTTTTTAGAAATCATTATTGTAGACTGAATTATTTACATTTGTAATTCTGGAAGTACTTACTACCACCAAATTACTGACATCCCTTTCTTATTCTGTGTTCTTTTGCCTGCCTAACATCTGATTTCAATGATTCCAGCACTGCCAGGTATGTTTCAGTGTTTTATTCATAGCAGCTCTTTATAGAATTGTAGGGCCATGTTTCACAATGTAATATTAATTTTTCTTATGTGTCTTTACTTACTAAAGTTTATTAACACATTTGGAAACAAAAGGTTCATAAACTTTCCTGTAAAAATATGTTTCTTCAAGACATTTGGTATGTTGCTGTAGTGCATAGTCATCCCTCATCATTCCTAGTAAAGAGAGAATTAGCATTCCTTCAATCACTTATCTTTATAAGAATTAAAATTCTTTCCAGGATATTTAGTTCTTAGGGCATTTTATCACAGCACGTTTATGTTATAAACATGCACTTTCTTGTTAGGAATGATATTAATTTTCCAGTTAGTTATCAAAGCAAATTACTTCTAAATTTATAGCAGTCTGACACAGATTTACAGAATTAGAGAATAAATCTTTTTTGCTATCTTCAAAAACAAAGGATGATACATGCTTTTGCCCAGTCACAGTATCTAACCAGATGTGCTTGTTTATTTAAGAAAAAAAGTTATTCTCTCCTTATCTAAATTATAAGTGTCTGTGATTTGATGAATCTGTTCCTTCAATTGCTTCATCACCTTCATAACAAAGTTATTTTCTAACAGGGAAGACTGACAATATTGAACTGCTGCTCCCCAAATTTGTACTGCATACATGAAGTAACCTTGAATTAGAGACTAAAGCAGCACTGCTGCCTCCTCAGAGGTACAGAACTAAGGAAGTTAGTCTGCCATGAGGATAAAGAGGATTCTACAGGGCAAGTCTAGTGCAGGAATAACACTCTTTATTATTTTAGCATCAAGATGTCTGCCTCTTGATTTCCCATTTCTCTCATGAGGTTGATTTGGTATTTGCTGATGATTCATTATTATTTTTATCTTGCTCAAAGCAAGGAAAGCTCTCTCACTCCAGGACAAAACCAAATTCAAGCAAAATACTTCTCCAGCACTTCTGAGTCTCTGTTGCTCTTTTTGCTGCAGTACATCTCTGGCACTATTCTCAGTCATGCCTCTGCTCTATTACTAATTTTAGCCTTTGGATACTTCAGCTGTGAGCCATAGCCTCCTTTTAACCACAAATTACTTTCTGGGCTCCTATGGGCCTGTTCATGTTCATGTATTTCTCTTCTGACTCTCATTTGTCCCAAAGGGGAGTGAACCTCTACTATCCTTTCATGCAATGGCCTTTCTTACCTGATAATTGTTTTCTTATTTTCCCACCTCCATTTCAGCCTATTTTCTTTCCTCAGTAATGTAAGTACTGAATTTTTCCTTAAGAACATTTTCTCTAAAAATACCCTCCAGTGGATAGAATTGACTAGTTTTGACTGAAAATTTTCCCTATTAAAATTGACTTGGTAAACTCAGTAAAAAATTAGAGAGACAGAGAAAAGAGAGAGGATACAGAAAGAAAAATATGAGGTTTGTTATTTAACATTTTCAGGGGAAAATTTCTTATGCTTACCTAAGAAAGACTTTTGGAGAAGATTTATGCATGACATGAAGTCAAAGAGTGAATAGTTATTTCACATACTGTAATGGTCATCTCCAATATTGATATTAAATGGACAATATTGATGATCCACTGGCCATCTTATACTGAAGCCTAACCCATAAACTCTCTTTTAGATGAGCTTCTATGTTCTTTTGCTTTTTTTTTTCATTAAAATATCTGGTGCATCTCTGATTAGTGCTATAATAATACCAATTATTGTGATTGTATGAAAGCAAGGTTTATAAATAAATTATCCTAAAGCCCTCACTCCAGCAATTGTCGATATAATGTTTTGGAAAATGGAAGCAAGTCAAATATTTGAGAAGTTAATCAATTGGAATCTCTATGCAAAGATGTACTGTTCAATTATATGGAAGTAGAGCCACACAAGCACCCATACATATACATGTGTGAGTAGGTGTCTATACACCATCTGAATATCTAGAATATTTAAATTACAAACAAAACATAGAAGCCTCTAGATCTGTCATTTCAGTAAGCTCAGACCATAATGAGTGAAGCATGAGATGCAATGCAGAAAGTAATTACTCAGAAGAGGAAATCAAGTATCATTCCCCTTCCTGATGTAACCAAATATAAACTGGTAAATGTCACAAAACTTTACTAATGTATTAGCATAATTTTCTGCTCTTGAAGCATCATTATACTAGTGAGTCAAGGGGCATTCGAACATTAAAATACATAATTTAATATAAAAGCTAAACTTCGCAGAGACTTAGCTTCCAACCAATTGTGGCAGTGTTAGCTTTATGGTTGGACTTGCTGATATGTATCTGCTGATAGGGAAGAGGAAGGGTGTTATGTATTTATGTTATGTTATGTTAAGTGTTAAGTGTGTTTTCCAGTCTAAATGATTCAGTAATTCTACTAGAGGTAAATAACTAAAATGGCATATCTGACATATTTAGAGAAGACTTGAGGGGTGAGCTAGCCAGCAATTTTTCATTAAGGTTATTTTCATTAAAAGAGAAAATGTCTGTTCCATGAAATTGAGTTTTTCTAGTGGCTGTCTTAATTTTTTCTCTTACTGATAAGAGCTACAGCTACCCATGCCATAGCCACCTGCATTTCATTTTGGGAAAGCAGCAAAGCTAACAGAACTCCCTGAATGGGCATCAGCAGGGAGGAGCAGAAAGGCAAAATATTTCACATTTAGCTGGTTACCCCAGCTGAAAACAAATATTTTCGCTTATGGAAAGGAAGATAAAAGTGATCAGTACTTTCTGGGCATGCAGACAGCTACCAAGCCAAATTGCTCTGCAAACTTCTTTTCTTTTTTTTTTTTTTAATTAAAGAAATTCCTTCTGTTGAAGTAAATAAAAAAATTATATGTGATATTGGAAGTGGGAGGGAGGGAGGGAAGGAGGGAGGGAGGGAGGTCTGTTCATCATACTTTTTACCCCCAATTCTGGAGGCCAGTATTTTCCAAACTTTTTTATTAAGCCAAATGGATTTCTATTTTCCAGATATCTAGCTATGATCAGTCAGATTTCCAACCACATGCCAAATATACATCATATATTTACATGGGGTTTCACTAGAGAAAGATTTACATGGTTCACAAAAACCAGCCCCTCCCTACTCCCACCAGGCCTCCCAGAAATCCTGTCCCACCTAGTGAGGGTGCTGCTCTCCATCCTCCCTGCTCAGCCCACTCTGCTCGTTCCTGCCTCCAGAAGGACGAGATCCTTCTCTTCTCACTCTCCCCGTGCTCATGCGGCCCAGGCCCCACATTCCTTCATTCTGCTGATCTTTCATAGGCATTTACTTGTGTTTTCCAGATATCACTGTTCTTTACTGATAGGGAAAGAGTTACTCACTTTTCCCCTTTTGATTTCTAAGGGAATATCAGTGGTTAGATGGAAGCCAGAAAGGAGTATGTGGTTTATATGACTTTTATAGCTGACTTTTCTTTATATACCAGTACCGTTTCAGTGTTTTATATAGTGTTAAATTTTTATTCTACTGAAAATTGCAATTCATTTTTAAATATTTGTTTTGTTTTATTTCATTTTATTATTTTATTAATATATATATGAATGTAATTTTTTGTCTGATCATTAGCTGTCAGAATTCTTCTTTTGATAAATATAGTTTATTTTTTAAATCATATTTTTGTAAAAGAATTAACAATGAGGGGAACACTGAGGGGAATTTATACAACTGTTTGGGCGAAATAAATAAGGCAGCTTGCTATGGTTTTCCACAAATAACATTTTGTGTAGTATCCACTGGAGCATGAGTTGAAAAGATGCCTTCCCTCAAAGTAGCTGCTGTGCTTTCCTCTCAGTGAAGGAAGAAAAGATCACCAGCTGCCAGAATCAAGCTACTATACAGTAGCAAGTAAATGTTTCAGCACAAAGATGTTATTTATTTAGTTTATCACCAGGCATGTAGAAGAAAAGAAGATTGTCAGGAGTAGTTATCATGGATTCACCAAGGAGGAAGCAGGCTTAACCAATCTAAGAGCCTTCCATGATGACTTGACGGAGTGGGTCACTGAGGGGAGAGCAGTGGATGTTGTCTACCATGACTTCAGCAAGGCTTTTGACATTGTCTCACACAACATCTTTGCAGACAAGCTTAGGAAATGTGGGTTAGATTAACAGACAGTAAAGTAGATCAAGAACTGCCTGAATGACAGAGCTCAGAGGGTTGAGGTCAGTGGAATAGAATCCAGTTGGAGGCCTGCAGTCCTGTGGCATTCCCCAGGGATCAATACTGAGTCCAGGTTTATTCAACTTGTTTAGTAGTGACCTGGATGAAGGGATAGAATGTAGCCTCAGCAGGCTTGATGATGATGTGAGACTGGGGAGAGGGGCTGGTCCACCTGAATGCTATGCTGCCATCCAGTGGGACCTTGGTAGGCTGGAGAATTGGGCAGAGACAAAATGAGGTTCAACAAGGGCAAGTGCAGGGTCCTGCACCTGGGGAGGAATAACCCCAAGTACCAGCTGGGGGCTGACCTGGGCCCTGGAGTCTTGGTGGATGACAAACCCTTTGTGAGCCAGCAGTGTGCCCTTGCCTCAGGAGGGCCAGTGGCATCCTGGGGTGCATGGGGAAGAGGGTGGCCAGCAGGTCAAGGAAGGTGATCCCACTCCTCTACTCAGCCCTGGTGAGGCCACGCCTGGAGTGCTGTGTCCCATTCTGGGCTCCTGAGCACACAACAAGGAGCTACTGGAGAGGTCCAGCAAAGGCCACAAAGATCATGGACGAGTCTGGAGTATCTCTCTTGTGAGGAGAGATTGCAGGAGCTGGGCGTGCTTAGTCTATAGAAAACTGAGAGGGAATATCTTTCATGCATAAAATATCTCAAAGGCAGGTGCCAAGACAATAGTGCCAGACTCTTTTCAGTGTTCCCAGTCACTGGACAAGGAGCAATGGCCATACACTAAAACACAAGAAGTTTTGCCTCAACATAAAGAAGAACTTCTTTACATTAAGGGTGGCAGAGCACTGGAAAAGGCTGACCAGGGACGTCACGAAGTCTCCCTCACTGGAGACATTCAACACCCACCTGGATGTGTTCCCATTTGTCCTGCTCCAGGTGACCCTGCCTTGGCAGGGGGGTTGGACTGGGTGACCTGCAGAGGTCCTTTCCAAACCTAACAATTCTGTGATTCTGTATGTTATTAGCACAAGCTTACTGTGATGACAGAGAAAGAACTTCTAGAATTTCAGAGTGAAATAGTATTTCTACAATTGGTGGACAAGATATCAACCAAAGATCTTGACATTAAACTATTTTTCCCCAAAGCTGAAACAAACACAAGATCAGTTATGTTGATTCAATGGATGGGTGACAACGTATTAGTTTACCACAACTCAGCTGTGTTTGGCTGTGAACCCTGGTCTTATAGACACTGTGTTTCCACCTGTTCCACTCATTGCAGTATTAACTCTTCAGTGATGCTATTAATTTTTTTACTATGTAAACCTGCCACCCAAGTAGTACTCACTATATTGAGACAAACCTTTCCAGTCTACTGGTGGAAAACATCAGTAGCTGTCACATTTTATAAGCTTCAAATTCATTATAAAGTGGGAGATTATTAGTTTATTCTATATGTATAAAATCACTAATCCAGAAAAGAAGTTAATGTGCATTACTCTGTGTTTACCACCATGGGCCCCAACACATACAGATAGCTGCATCAATGTGCAAAAATAAACATTATGTCTTGAATTTTTTATGGAAATACAAAATTTTTATTCCATGTGTTTTATGTCATAATACCATCTTCAGAGAATCTGTTTCTTACAGATTTTAGTCATTCAGTTGAAGCTTAGAAAGCCTCATCAAAAGCTGTAAACTAATGAGTACACTCTTAAATAAGGCAAAACCAAACAAACATTGGCTTTTGCAAGGCGTGTGAATATATTCAGAAAATAATTATGTTTGACACTGTTGGAGTTTGACCTCCTGGAGCCCCCAAAACAATCATGTACATGACAGAACAGGGGAATTCTGACATAATCTCATGAATATAACAGTTTGATAAATTATAACTTGTACAGTGAGCCACAGCACATGGGATTTAGCTGCCCTTGGTTATATATTTGGAGCAACTCAGGTTAAAAAAATACAGCTCAGCTATGAAAAGACTCTTTATGTCTTACTCCTGTGATTAAAAAAATAAAGTCTGATTTTCTCAGAACTAAAGGAAGAGCACACTACCAGGTAGGTTCACCTATCCTGAGCAAAGTGCTTCCTAATCCATCTCATTGATACTACTGTTATCATACTAACTGCCACAGTCACGTTCCAAGAAAAAGACAACTTCAAGCATGAATCTGTATTTAAAACATCTTGTTCATTAGCCTAGCAAGTAAAAAAGAGATACCAAAACAACTTTTGTAAAGTCTTTATGTCCTGTATTTACAATGTTAAGGCAGTCTTTAATTAGAACACAGAGGGACCAGTGACTAATGCACATGAAGCTACTGTGAATTAGCTGAAGTTTTGCCATTATTTTTGCTCATAGATGTGAACACCGGGCATTCTGATGCTGTTCCTCAGAGTGCAAATATTGGCACACCCTGCTCAAATACAACCACAGAAAGAAATCACAAAAGAAAGAAAAAAACTTCCAAGTGCAGATGCCATGTCTTCTCTAAAAGTATTTACAATTAATATGTTCACACCCAGCATGACCATAATTGCAACATACACAAAAATTCCATGCCTATTCTGCAGCCACACATTTATGTGTATAATCACTTACAAAAAAGCACCAGTTTTTTACTTGTTCTTACGTTGTTCTTACATTGACTTTACTGCCCTCTCCTCGGCTTTCACATTTTCCCTGTCTACAAGATCTTCTTGGTATTTTGGAACAATGGCTGAACATGGTACAAAACACTGGATAATTGTTATTATTATTATTCACTAAGACGTAAATGTCTTTAACTCTTGCTTTTCTCTTCTAACCAAGCAATACCTGCAGTACTAAACACTCACTCACTGGACTGTCAGCTTCTTCTTGGTAAACAAAAATATTGTGTATTTGCAAAGAATATTAATAATTTAACTGATTAAGTGGGAGGATGGGACAGCTGGCTCGCAAATATTGTCCAAATATGTGAACACAAGACAAAAGAATATACATTATCCTAACAAAATCAAGATAGCTCTTGTGGATTGCTAAGTATGTCTGTATCTGAACATACTCTATTATTTTTTACACAGATATATAAAATCTATCAGTTCTCATACATTTTAGAGTTTGGTGAAATCCAGCTCAGTGCCAGGAGCCAGTTATAGGATCAATGCACCTTTGAAGTAGTGCCTAGGTTTGTGTTGACCTTTGATAAGAGGATAAATTTCACCCTGTGTCATTAGTGCTGCCCACAAACATAAAAGGGGTATGTTTGCCTTGCTTTAACATCTTTGATATTTACCCACTGCTTTGCTTGAGATATGAGGTATAAAGATGACCCTATCTTTCCTGACTGTGCTGAAAAGGAGAGATATTTGTATTTAAAATAAGGTTCAAACCTAGGCCGGAAAGATAGTGCCAGCTCTTGCTGAACTTTTCCCTAGCATAGTGCAAGAAACCAGCAGAGGTGAGCTGATGCAACTTTGCTGTAATAAAAGACTTCAAAACCAGACATCATTTGTCAGCTCGAGGTCAAAACTTAGCCCAAGAGAGAAGGTTATGATAGCACAGAGATCAGACATTACCCAGTGATCGTGATACCCCACCAAGAGGAGAGGAAAAGCTCAAAGCCAGTAGTTTTCCAACCAGGAGGCACAGTGGGTAAAAGCTAGCCCTGTCCATGGTTGCAGACCTCACTGTCCTGCCCTGGTCAGCCCACTGAAGCGGGTGGTTGAATTTGGCTATGACCACTTTGGGCTAACAAAGCTTCCCTGGACTCACATCAAGTCCCTGACATGGGGAGGAGCGGGGCTGAGCTTAGGGGGTGGGCTACAAAACAAAATACTGTTCAGATACAAACTCTCCTGCTACCCGAAGGATACCTGGAAGTACCACCAGGCAGCTCCACTGCTCTCCCAAACAGGCAGGTCCCATCCCTTCATCTCAGCCCTGCCACTTCTCCTCTCCACACCTGCTCAGAAGCCAAAGGAGTGCCACAGGGTGCCCAGCTGGCTGATGTGCTGCAGGCCACGCCGGCTGCCAGCAGAAGGGGAGTGACCAAGGCCAGCTCTGCTTGTCAATAAAACAGGCCTTGACCCATCCTTTCAGCCTGGTGTGCGTGGGGCTTTTGCACGTGACTGAGAGACACATAGACAGAGAGAGTGAAAAATTAAGCTGATTTGGGGAAACCGGTTCAAATTATGTTTGTGATCCTTAAGAAGGTGGGTAGAGGCTAGGGTTCAAATTCCCAGTGTCACACACAAAAACACAGACCATGACCTTCTTAAAAAGGGAATCTTTTTTGACAGAAGATTAAATACAGGAACATGAAGTGAAGGTACAATTATACATATTTCATAATGCGATTCCTTAAAAATAGTTGCTGGTAAAACAAAATTTCTGCTACAAACAAATTGTCATATTGGTAGTCAGTTCCCTATTAATTTCAGTCCTCAATTTCAAAAAATAGGGGCTCTGTAGGAGCCTGGCTCCTGTCCCCAGGAGTTCCTCTGGCGAAGGGGTCCCCCAGAATCTGGAAGACTGCCCAATTACAATTTAAAGAAATTTACAGCAAGGATGACTGACTACAGACAGAAGTCTCTAACAGCATCAGGAAAATAGAAAGAAAGGCTGTAAGAGGGTAATTGTGTGTGTCAGAGCACTTTGTTTTCTCATATGAGTGAAGTGAGGACAATTTTTCTTGTTAAGTTTTCAAGTGAGTGGAATCAAGATCCTGTTTGCCTTTTTTTTCTTTCTTCTCTCTCTCTTTTACTGTGCGCAGACTCTCTACTAACATGAAAAACTTACATTGTTTTTATGGACTCTTTTTAGACTTACATGTGGTAACAAAAAGGGGCTCTTAAAACACTGCTTTGGGCAGAATGGGGAGAAAATACAACATTGAATTTAGCTGTTGCCTTAGGCAGGGAAGCGGTTGATGGCTTCTTCCTCTGGGAACTAGAAGGAGCTGCCAGAGAGCTGCTGCACTAAAAATTCCACCCAGAAGAGAATTATCAGAGAATTGTTTAGGTCAGAAAGGACCTCTAATAACACTGAGTCCCAGTCATTAACCCAGCACTAAGTCCACCACTAAACACTGTCCCTAAGTGCCACATCTACACGTTTTTTAAATATCCCCAGTGATGTGATTCCAACACTTCTCTGTTCCAACACTTGATCATTCTTTCAGTGGAGAAATTCTTCCTAATGTCTTATCTAAACCTCCATTGGTGCAACTTGAGGTCATTTTCTCTCATCCTGTCAAGTATTACATGTGAGCAAAATTCAACCTTCACCTGGCTACAGCCTCCTTTCAGGCGGTTGTAGAGATAAGGGTGGTTGTTGTAATAAGGTCACCCCTGAGCCTCCTTCTCTCCAGCCTCAACACCCCCAGCTCCCTCAGCTGCTCCTCATAAGATTTATGCTCCAAACCCTTCAGCAGCTCCATTGCCCTTCTCTGGATACACTCCAGCATCTCAATGTCTTTCCTGCAGAGAGGGGATGGGACAGAACTGAGCACAGGGTTTGAGGTGTGGCCTCACCCTCCCTACCAAGGGATAATAATTGCCCTGCTCCTGCTGAGCTGTATATTTTACCAAAGAAAAATTTTTCACCTCTTCAAGTCGTGATCAGTTAGTTTCTCCAGGAGAATGCTTTAGGAGACAGCTTCAAAGGCCGTAATAAAGTGCAGGTAGACCCTCTTCCAAGGGTCACCTTGTCATGGAAATACCTCCTTCCATACCTAAAAAGGGCTTACTAGGAAACTGGGAAGGGACTTGTAGGGTCTAGGAGGGTCATGTAGGGATGGGACAAGAAGAAATGGCCTTAAAATGAAGGAAGGTAGGTTTAGATTCGATATTAGGAAGAAATTCTTTACTGTTAGAGTGGTGAGACACTGGACCAGTTTGTCCTGAAAGGATGTGGATCTCCATCCCTGGAGGTGTTCAGGGCCAGGCTAGATAGGGCTCTGAGCACCTGGTCTAGTGGAAAGTGTTCTTGCTCATGGAAGGGGAGCTGGAAATTAGTGATTTTTAAGGTCCCTTCCAACCCAAACCATTCAGTGATTTTATAATATCAGAAATCAGGATTGGAAGATCAGATCAAGAGCTAAAAACATTTTCAGGAGCTAAGGAGTTTTCCTAGCTCTCTTTCTAGTTTCTGGGAGTTGTCCATAGAAAGAGGCTGTACTACTGTGCCTGGGACAAGGATTGTTTACTCATGCAATCCCATCCCATGGCCATCATAAGTATTCCAATCCAGTATTGAGCTGGTGCAGGTGAGTAGACAAATGATTCAGAAACAGCTAAGATTGATTATAATCAAGTCCATTTGCTCTTTCATATTGCAAATATCTCCTGCCTGACTCACCTTCAAGTGTGGCTGAACCTTACTGTTTTACCCTTGCAGCTTCCAATCTGACCTTCTGCCTCAGCGGCGGGGCTGTGAGTCAGGGCACTGCCCAGACATGCACTGGCAGCTTCTGGTTACCAGGCTGAGAGAAAATGAGGCAGTCCAGGCCATGGTGTTCAGTCAGGAACCCTTACCAGCCTAAATTCCGTGGCCTCACCCATGAAGGGAATGGTCTTTGGCCTGTGCTATCCTATGAAAGGCTTCTGGGTATTATCCTAGGCACTGTAAATATGCCAAAACTCTAACATGGGGCTTATTTCAACAGCTACAGACAAAGTTGATTTTCACTTAGATAGATCCCATAAATCCTCACAAAAGCACATGAAAAATCGCTCAGTTAAAAATTTAGTTGATTTAGGCCAGTTCCCATGATTTCTAAAACAGTAAGGGAGGAAATAATGTAGAGCAGTTAATAAGCTGTCCAAGTAGATAAATGAATAAATAGATACGTTCACACACTTCTCAAGTAATAATGTAACAAAGCACAATACTCATTAGAAATATCTGAGCTATCTACAGGTCAAAGAAAAAAACAGGTCATCTCTTCAGGTTTAGTAACAACATTACTAGAACTTACCAACATCTTAAACATTGATCATAGAAATATGACACTGACATTATTTCTGGAAAAGGACACTACATTTTATGTAAAGAATTCTGTAACATTATTTCTTTCCTCTTACATTTTCAATTGCTTGCTCTCTAATTCTAAACTCCACCAAGTTCAAGAACCTGAAAGGATTCTATATGTGATTAAAACGATAGCTTGAATTGCTCTGCATATCTTCATTAGCACCAGATCAAAATAATTTCAGATCAATGTCAATTCCCAAGAAATATCATCATGATGATCTCACTGACATGTAGGAGAATCTAAAGTGGTTGCAGCCAGGTCCAGCCCTTGGTGGAATGGTGTCATTTGCTTCCTCTGGCTTACCTGCCCATCTTTCACCCTGTATTATGCAGGCTTCTTCATCTCTTTCAGGGCAGTAAGCCTGCTGAGTCATATATGACAGAAATAGGCCATGGGTTATTCTTATGTTGGAAAATGGGTTATTCTTATAAAAGTGAATCCAAATATTTCTGACACACTTTGGATACACACTAAGGCACCAAACATACTGTTTTTATTATATTGGCAAAATACATAATTAGAATTGTGCATGTCCATGTTTAATTGACTGATCCTAATTTCCTTTACAAAAACAACATTAAGAAAATTATTTTGTGAAGAAATTGGATGAAGTGTGTCATAATATTTAATGATATTACTTGTTCCAGCCTGAATTAATGATATGTCACTTTACTGAAAGATGGATTTATGAGTGATTTAGCTTCAGCTCAGTTCCTCTGTTTATCATCTTTCACCACAATGGGAACTATACCATTCAAACAATTCCAAAATAAGAAAAATAAATAAAATTGATGATGACAGTTTCCCAATATAATTGCCTTGAATGTTTAATATTTTGACATCTGCATTATTAAACCAAATTGATTCATTTTCATTCAGTGGCTGCAAGTGGAGTTGCAAATATTGCAAATGTCAGTGAACAGCATGCACAGGAAATCTTCACTTCTTTGTAATGTACAGGCACCTCCTTGGGCAGATTAACTGTACTGTGGACATTGGCTGATTCAGCACCATGAAAACACAGCTGTGCTGCTTCTTCAGCTGTCTTGGGTCTGGTATTAGTGTTACGGTTTTCATATCATAACCTGTTTGAACTAATAATCTGTCCAGAACTTTACTTGGCTTCATGAAGGATAGGCAGACTTCATCTGTCCTTTCCAGAACAAGGAGTCCATAAGAAAACAAGGTGCAGTGAACCAATGACCTCCAGATTTAGTTACTACAGCTGAGCTTTGGTTTATTAATTTATTAACAGGAGTTGGACTTGTGATCCTTATGGATCCCTTCAGGATTCTATGATTCCATAGTTATGCTTTGTATTAGACTTAAGGATTTGGTGTTAGAGCAAGAGAGGCTGCTGGAAGCAAAAGAAGGTGACATGTTTTTCAGGATGCATTAACTCAGGTGGAGAGCAATTCTAGCTCAGAGCCTGACCTGGAAACTGATGATGCACTTAGTTCTGGAATTGGAAGCACTCAGAAACATGGGCATGTGGAATGCCATGGACATGGCTCTGTAGAGTTATAGCTTTACAGTGAGCAGGGGCACAAAATCAACAAACAATTCAGTTTGGAAGGAATATCTGGAAACCTTTTGATCCAAACACCTTTTCAAAGCAGGGCCTATTTTGAAGACAGTTCAGCTTGCTGAAAGCCAGACATTGCATTGCACCAGTCAACACTGGTGGAGTCCAGAATTTTCCAATTCCTAGATGTCTTTATATTGAATAAACCAGGAAAACCACAGAGTAAGTTCACTCTGTCTTTTGGTCTTATCACTGACAGACTGTTTCATGCTAAAATAGAATCAACCCACCTCTAACTTGCCTTATTTCTACGGAAGTTGGTAACAAATTCAATAAGTCAACAGTACTTCCATAATGTGAAATGGGTATAAGTAAAAAGAAAATCAAAGCCAGATTTTTTTTACAGCAGTGATTTCATAGGAAGAGAACTTCTGCTCCATGGCTTTTTCCTCAGTCCTCTTCCCTAAGGCAGAATCCAAAGTTTCCACTCTATAGTTCTCCAAGCCAAGAATGGTGGAAAGGAGTCCACAGCAGTGTGTATTGATCCTTCCTGAATTAAGAAACTTTCCAATAACTTCATTCCTCTTGCTTCATTTTACTCTATCTGTCACCTTGTAAGTCCTGGAGAACACTTCATGAGCCTCCTGGCTTTCAATGTGTTCAGGGAGAAGGTGTGCTGGTTCTTTTAGGATGCATCTTTCTGTATTATAAAGGTCTCAAAATTCAAAATTCTCTGTCATATAGAATAAACTAACTTTGTA
This sequence comes from Chloebia gouldiae, assembly GCA_003676055.1. Taxonomy (NCBI): domain Eukaryota; kingdom Metazoa; phylum Chordata; class Aves; order Passeriformes; family Passeridae; genus Chloebia; species Chloebia gouldiae. Next base: position 3,124,886 of record QUSF01000009.1, on the reverse strand, counting down.
TAAACACCTATAGAAAGGCATAACTTAATTGTAGGTTCGCACAATGTAGATCCAAGGGAAAGATTAAATCTCTAGTTAAAAAAAAACTTAGATTGATACAGTTAATTAGAAAAGAAATAAAACCTTTACTAAATGAAACATTTACTATACTTGCACATGGTTATGTGTAAGTTTATGTAAGTATAGCACACTTAGTTAACCCTTAGCAAAGCAGCTGGGAGCTGGAAGTGGTCTTACCAGCAGCATGGGGTACCACAAAATGGAGCTTACTCCTGCAACAGCACAGCCAACCTGGCTGATCCCGTCCTCCTAACAAAACAGAATGCAGACAAAACATCCACTTGCATTCTTAAGCTTTTTAATCACGACAGATTTATGAGTGCGTAGATTCATTGCAAAGTGAAAGGCATCATGACAATGCAATCCAGCCCTCATAAAATGATAGCTATACATAAAAGTAGTCCAGAACCCTCTCATAGTTAGTTAAGGAGAGAGCTTTAAACAAAAAAAAAAAAAAAAAAAAGGAGAAGCACAATACCAATAACGTATAACAATATATAACTCCAGTTTGAAGAACTACTAGTAACTCTATCGAAGACAAAATTGAGATGAGGAAATCTGCTACGTCTGAGTCTGTATGCATTTATTATTATGTTTTCAAAGAAGTTTTGAGATCCGTCAGAGTCTGGATTTGGCTCTCCTTTTGTTGCCTCACAAGTTACAGCAGCCAGGAAAAACTCTGGCTTTCTTCTGGACAAGGAGTTTTCCAGATATTTGTTGAGGTTAAGAATCAGTTTTGCATGGATTTGGGCTATAGAAAAGTGTTCAAGAAAATAGAATTTAAATAAGCTAGAATCCCCAAAGCAAAGATAATCAGAAGCTAAGAAAGTGTGGTTTAAATGCAGAGTTTGAAAAATCCAGTGAGAGATGTTAGGCACATCACAAAGTCTCTCTGTCTCCATTCTCCAGCTGTAAAATAGAGATAATATTTCTCCTCTAATTCTCCAGGAGGTTATAGCATAAATTCATTAACATTTTCAAGGCATTCATATGTTGTGTGAATATCTGAGAGTAAAAGAAGAAACTGCTGTTGGTGAATGAAGGCCTTATAAATTGTTATACAGATGAGTCTTGATCCCTTTTATATTTCCCATGGAAATTTGAACTTAATTCTGAAAAAGAATGCGAGGATAGAAAATGGGTTCTTTGAGAACTAAAGTCAGGGATCATTAATATCTCTAAGGGCAAAAAGGAGTAATAACCTCTTAATATTTGCAATCACAGCTCCTAGCCCTGTTCACATTCATATTACTTCTGCCTTTTCTGTTGCTCTTCTATTCCCATTATTTATTATGAGGGGTAAGAGAACACTTTTATGCAATATAATATCAGATTATTTTAGTGAGACTTTCTGAAATTTACTCTTGTTATTAATAAGGAAAGATAAGCAATGAAATCTTGGCCTCATTGAGACCAGTGGGGTTTTTTTCTGTTGATCTCAGTAGAACCAGAACTTCATGCAGGAATCAATACTGACACCTTGACAACTTTGATATATCTTTGAGTGAAAGTGCATTGACTTTGTTGCAGATCCTAATATGAAAACACGATTTCAGTATCACTTTTTTGAGGGTTAATTTTATACCCAAGAGAAATAATCAGTACCCAGAATAACAGTTCGTTCAGCACGAGAGTAGTCTAATACACATTTGTACTCTGATTCCCTCAGTACTTGAGCCATAGATGAAGGTAAATTTGAGGCGACCTTTTGGTCTCTTTTCTTCTATGGCTGAATGACTGTTCATAGGCAACTAGAACATATTAAAAACACAGAGTATTGTCTGACTGGAAGAAACCATCTCAGTGTAGCTATGAAAGGTCTGCCTAGTCTTATTAAATAATTATTTTAAAAGCTCAGAGGTTTTTGTATTTTGTCTGAAGTGCTGGCTAATAAAAGCATGTGACAGTCTGTAAGATATAAACAGAATCTACTATAAATAAGTATTTGCATCAGCTATTTACAAGGTCAACAACCAAAGGAAAAGAGGTATAACATCAAGATAGTGAAACTGAAAAACAGTGAGTAAAAGGTATTAACAGCTGTCCTCTCATATTCTGCTTTCCTTTTTGCTTCTGTATCCAATAATATACTTCAAGCAATGACTCATAAACAATATTATATAAATATTATTTACTGTAATGGCATTTTTTCAAATACAAGGAGCTAAATGTATGGTTCACATCACAAAGGGTTAGGAGATTATTGTTCTGGTTTTGATGGAGGCTCATTTCCCAGCAACTATTTGTTAAGAAAATTATTTAAATACAGACATCCTTTAAACTTTTCAGAATTAAAATGTCTGCAATCTTCAGGCACCTGTTGGATCAATTTTGAGATAAGTAGAACTCTTAGAGTCATGGCTAACACAAATCAAAAATGAAAAGTATTCATTTTGTGAATATGTATTACTTACAAAATAAGAATGATATCAGGAGTTTTCATAATTGCAAAAATACCAATTACATTCACAGGAAAAAGATAGTGTTATAGTACATTTGATGCTCAATTTGGTCTTTTCAGCACTGTAGATACCTAGAGCCCAAGGTATTTACTGTCATTCCTTAGACATGTTCCAGCTGAAGGACAGACTTTTCACCTTACTGAACTCTTCTGTGTGTCTTGCAGGTTTTCTTCCTGATTTCAATGTAAAATTTTTTTTTCAATACAAATACATTACAACCTGGGCCCTTTTTGTTACATCTAACTTTGTAAGCATATGGAAGAGTATGATCAGCTTTGTACAAATAAATATGTCAGTTTTATCGTTATTTGTTGACCACCAGAGAGCTAGTGAAAATATTGTATTTTTTTTTTAATGGTAGGATACTCCTTTAGTTTCTTACTATTCAGATTAATTCAGGAGAATAGAATTTCCTACCTTATTTCTTTTCAACATAAGTGCTCCTTTAAGTTCCTAGTGGTTTTGGGGACCTGATTTGCCAGCATTGATGATTATGAAATGAACTAAATACTGTCAATAGAAACACAAGAGGAAAATCTAAAGGGATTGGTATAAGATTTGTTCCTGCTGGTGAAAGCCTGAGAGCCCAACCCTATTTTGACAGATTTCCAGTGACTCAGTTTTGTAAGGCTTACTCATGAGTACCAGATGACCCCAGAAAAACCTAAAATCAGTTATGGCGTTCAAATCAGAACACAAAGTTCGCAAAGATCTGTGCCCAGAAGTTGCTCCTGTGGATGCCCAGGAGTGTTTTGGTCTGGGGACCAAACAGTTGCCCAAGTTCTGTGATAACACAGTAATGCCCTGTAAATGCTGTGTAAAGCATAGTCACCGTGTTTTTGTGTACCAAAAATCTTGTTGCTACCTCACTCACCATTTTGTAGTTTCGCCATAAAAAATTTCATGTTTGTTAACCACTCTGCTCTGCTAACTGCTGGCACTATCCCACTCTTCTGTCCTTCACCTTTGATTTATTTAATTGGCTTTCATAAGAAAAGAATTGATGATGACTAGGATAAAAATAGAACAACTCATAAAGAGGCAAAAAGAACACGTGCACTAGAAGATGTAGGTCAAGTGTTCAATATTTTGTGAAGTGATGAGCAATTATAGAGTTGTGGCCTACTCTAAGAAAGACTGGAAGAACCACCTGGGCATCACAAGACTCATCCCAACTTGCAAAGTGAGGTACCACTCAAAACCTCATAGCAGTATGTAGATCATATCCTGAACTGAGTTTTAAAAGTCAAATGAGCATTTTAATTAGCATCTCAGCTGCTGAGAAGTCAGCTTCTCTGCCAGCTGATTGATCAACCTGAGGATCTTGCTTCTGCCCCCCTGTCCTCCCTGCAGCACTCCCTGCCCCATCAATTTAGCTTGTGTTCCTTTCATGACACACCAAGGATGACACCTCTCAGGAGTGGGCTTGTAGTGCCAGCAAGTGCACTTGAGAGACCAAAACTGCTCCATGTCCTTCTTGCTAAAGCATGGTTGCCTATCCTCTAGGAGAGATTAGGGGGAAAAATACCTTCTTTATCTTTCATGAGAACTCCTCCAGCATCATTTTATAGGTGAGAGTCACTAGGAAAAATATATTGGCAGGAGTTAAAGCAGGAATCATCTTCTGTCTGTCCCTTTCTCCCTCCTGCCCCTACACATGGTTGATTTTCCTTGGTGGACATAAAAGCCAACAAGGAGTTCTGGTATGCTCCAGTCAGAGCTATGATCTAGGTGAGCCAGAGAAAAGATCTGAAGGGTATAATAGAGGTTGGCGCAGCCTTAACTCCCATAAAGCATCTGTAGAAACTCTTCACATTTACAGCATGTACTGAGCATGAGGGGAGGGCAGAGAGAAGTATGGAAAGGCATTCACAGCAGCCTTATCATTTTTATTTTTATTGGAGAACAGTTTGGCTGATCCCAAATGGTTGGAACACCAGAAGGAAGGGATTAGGAAGTCTATAAAGTCTGCGAACACAAAATAAAACTATACCTGGCAAGGAAGAGTGAATTTCCACATCCATACTTAAAATTCGGTGTCATTTCAGCTTGCTATGGAAGATATTGTCTGGGAAACTATAGGACACCTTAGCATCTTTACAGCAGATAGCTTAAAGCCAGTGAAGGATTCATTTATTTCAATTGGTATTTGCAAAGAACTATGAAGAGGTGAGATACTTGTTAGGGAGGCAGCACTTGGAGTGATGGTGCAGTTGGGGTAGCACCTTGTGATTATAGAAAACCATTTAGACAGCTAAGAGCAGCAGGTGTTCAGTGCTAGTGAACAGATATGTTGGATTGCACTGCAAGAAAATAAAATACACATCTGTGAGGCAAGGTCAAAGCAGGCTGACAGCACACAGATGCCCGGTGTATGTCCCAGCTCTTCCATCAGCTAAGCCAGGATTCATCCCTAGAGAATTCAGCAATTGTATCTTGTGACATTGGGGCACTACACTTGACCTATTTAACATTATAAAATAGATGCAAATTATACCTTTAGGAAATCCTCCCATTTGCTATTGACAAAGATCAAAACATAACTTCTGGGTCACATGTAAAAACTTGTAAACAGAACCTTAGACCAGTTAACACCAACATGAGCCAGCTGCTATTGCACTGTTTGAAACAAGTAAACAAAAGCCACTTCTTGTAACTTTTTCATAAGAGTTTAAATAAGCAACCATTTGAAACACAATATTTTACACTGAGAAAACAAGAGAGGCATGTTTTATTAAGAGCATTACTTTTTGTAGTCAGAAACAGCCCCAAATAGATCAAAGATATGGCTCTTTATTGATTAGTCCTCAGTGTGTGTTTAATCAGTGACTGAACTCTTCCAGGTAGACTGACAGTAAATTAACAGAGATGCTCATCTGTTCTTGGAACTATCACATTGTTGGTCATCAGAAGGTTTTCTAAGTCCAGTGTTTTTAGTGAATTCACATGACCATAGTCTAAATTATCAGCACACAGAGGATTAAAGATGTCTTAGTTAATGACCAATGAACAAGCAAACAAAAAGTATTTGCATTATATTATTATACTCTTAACCTTGATAGTCACCTTAGTCCTTTTTTTTTACAGTTATTTTCCGTAGCTGATGAAACCAAAGCATATCTTCAACTGAATTTATTAGACTCTGTATTGCTGTTTCTATTTTGTATTTTTGATGCATAGAAGACCAAGAAGGGATTGTAAATGATCAATCAGAAATAAAAAGAAAAAAGAAAATAAAAGCCAGTCTGAGTGCTTTTTAAAAAGCTTTATTCATAACAAGGTGTTCTTCATTTCCACAAATTTTGAAGACAGGTGCAGCCTCTATTTCCAAAGGCAATGTAGCTGATCCACGGAAAATGTTCATCCAAGTTTCATCAACCCGTGTTACTATTCTGATACCAGAAACAAACTTTGACTACAGTGGCCATCAGCAATCAACTACAGATAAACACTTTCCCACAAAGAGCAGAAAAGCCCTCTCTCCACGTGACAGTGTACCCAGGACTCGTGTTCCAGGAGTCAGGTTTTCAGTGCTACGTGGCACCAGCACGAAGGCAGGTGGGCAGTGCGGCCAAGGCTGGACTGACACCCACCCCGACCTGCGCGCGCTGCAGCTCTGTGGGTGCCTGCCTCTCCCTTTGCTCTTGCTAAGCTTATGCTCATCACCCTGCCTCAGATAAGTCTGGGCTTGATGAGGTTCATGCTTACATTTAAACCATTAGTCAAGCTGCAACAAGTGCTCTTATAGTGGTAAGGGAGATTATGGGTGGCGCAGTCTCTTGTTTTCCCATAGTTGTAGAAAATGCAATTTTCTATGAGTTGAAGGACAGAGCTCCTACCTCATAAGCCCATTTTACCTGCTCTTAGCCATCCTGCATGCTCACAGCTGATGCAGCCTCACTAACTAACTGGAATTATATTATGTGTTTGCTATCAGCTGCGTTCTGCTTGTATTTCAACTGCATATATTTGCAGCTGAAGTATTTTTTTCCTCAAACTTTACAGAGTAGTTTTCTTTTGTAAGCTTTCTTCCTACTTTTTAAATAGAAAACTAAAATGAAGTTTTGTAAAGGCTCCATCCAGTAAGGTCTTAGAATTTCACATTCCATTGAATAAGGCAGGGTCTTTGTGACTTTGTCTTTGAGGGTCAGAAATAGGAGGGAGGGGAGGTTGCACATAAATTAGGCAAAGATGCAATCTTTATTTGAAAATTTATTTGGTGCTTTTGAGACAAGAGTATTTTTTAATGTCCCTAGGGGGTTTCAATCTTCAAGACATATTACTGCTACTGCTACAGCAGTCTGCTCACCCGCTAGTCCCTGGAGGATATGACAAATGCTTAAACAAGAAATACCCACCAAACTATCCAACACCTCCTGGATGTGCACACAGCTTAATCAAGAGAGTGTGAGCTAATTTTTCAGCTGTGATAAGGAAATCTAAGACAGAGATCATGTGGAATTACCTGCATGACAGAAAATCTGAATCTGAGCAGGGATTCAACCTTTCATACCACGCTTGCCTTGTGTCTTGGAGGGGGATTTTTTCTTGCATGGTTGGATAGTAACATGGAATACCATACTTCAGACATAAAAAAAAAAACAGAAAAAGGTAATTAATACATAACCCATAATGAGATCATTATATTCTGCTTGACAAAATCCTTTCTTGGGGAAAGAGTACTGCCTGGCTGTTACTCAGAGAAGAAAATCAAAGGGACAGTCATACTGACCCTGCCACACTGAGTGGTTTTCAGGAAATATTAAATGTAATGTAATCATTTCTAGGGCAGTGTTTTGGCTCAGGGCATAGGAAGATGAGAAAATCTGAAATTGAAAAGCCAACTCTTCAAATGAGATAAAACAGCCAGCTGAATTTGCATCAGTCAAGGTGACAGTACAATTAATAATATAGGCAGCACTTCATTTGAAAATCAAAGGAACTGTGGATGTATGATTAGCAAAATACCTGTAAATCCTGTTTGAATAGAGGAGGGAGCTATGTTTTGTCTTATAAATCAGGATTTTAGTTGCTGTGGTAATGTTCCTTGTATAACTTGTCTACATAAATGAAACTCAAGCTCAGTTGTTTCAAGCCACAGAGGATTATAGAATAATGAAAAACAAAACTAAATGAAAGGAACCTAGTTAACTGAAGACTTACAGTAAAAATTTTAAGTAAAATTTACACAAAAAGTTACAGCAACAGATTAACTCTTTTTTTCATTTCACTAAGGAAAATAAACTTTGGAAACTGAAACATTTTACAACTGAAAAACACAGTACTGATGTTAAAACAATCCTGTGCAGCTGTGTCTGTCTCCTGTACCTGCCTCTGGCACCTTGGTAGATGTCTTTCAGAAAAAGTACAGAGGTGCTGATTAACAGCTGGTGGAGAAGACAGCTGGGGATGGTCATGAACAAAGGCTGAGGCAGGGTATTATAAGATAATTGGGCAGATTTGAGAACAGACCAATCTAACAGTAATCAATAAACACATAGTTATTTTATTTCTTATAAAACTTCAAGGCAGTTGAAATTCATTTATGTTCAGTATTCTGGAAAGAACAAAACAGAGTTTCATAGTTTACTAAATAGAACTAGACCATGGCCAGTGTTTTACTGGCTTTATCACTACATGCAAAGTGTTGTACAAACAGATTAAGCTAGTGCATAATAAAGCAACAAGTCTGGACTGAGCATAACTACCACCCTACAGTAAACAACCCTGGTCTAATCATCAAATATTATGAGGCCCTGGGAACAGCTTTTGGAAGACACAACATTGCACTTTTTCCAAGTGGCTGAAGCTGTTGGCTGTGGCAGGGCACTAGTTCAGGGTCCTCAGGGAAATCCACTTTCTTCCCAGTGTGCACATCTTTCTAAGTAAAGAGGGGCCAAAAAAAAAAAAGCAGCAGCGAGTGGGCAAATGTTGGGATTGTGTAATCTACCACCTTATTTTTTTTTCCCTCTCCAGGAAATAACTAGAGAAATTAATATAATGTATGAAAGCCATGAGATAATGTCTTATTTCTCTTGGTAGAGGGCATGGATTTAACTGTCTCTTACTGTAGTAGGATTTCACAGGCCATATCTAACCATAGAGCTATGCTGATATGTAACTGAATCTTTAAAAAAAAAGGAAAATCCCTCTACAGCACCCCTTTATAAAAGGCAAATTTTCCTGTCCTCATAGTGCTTACCCAGAATGCCTGGGGTACACTAATCTGATTTTGCTATTAATCATTGAGTTATCTCTCTACCTAATTATCTACCTCTCTGACTAATTGCATCTGGGAGGCCAGTAACTGCAAGGTAGAGAAGTTTGTGTCTATTTATCTCATATTTGCACCTGACAAGTAGTTTTAACATGAGCTCCTCCCATGGCTGACCTAACATGGCATAATATGCCTTGCCACAGGAACTGTATCAAGAAGCTGGTTCCCTTCAGATTGGGTTATCAGTGTTGTACATGCTTTTTCCTCCTTTGGATGCAAAATTCTCTAGGTGTCCCTTGATGCTGGGATCACCTGGTGGCTCTGTCTGATGGCTCATGCAGATTTCCCAAGAGGAGCTGTACACACAGGCAGTGTTTGAACCCATATTTGAGCAGTTTTCAGCTATTTCCAGGTGGGCTTCAGACTGCTGATTTTTGGTCTTAGAGGCACCTTTAGCTGCCACACAGAGAATAGAGAAGTGGAGGCAGAAAAGCAGAAAAGGGAATCTTTCTCTCCTCCCCCATCATTTAAATTGGAGACATAGTATGGAAGAGACCCCTGGAGCTGAGTATAATCCAAATTCTGCCTGAATAGAAGAAATTAGTATGCTGCAACATTTCACTGAGAGCAGGAGAGATGCTGGCAATGGACTCAAAAAGAACAAGAAGAACTATCTAGCAGAATTGCCTCCACCTTTGGAGGCAATAAAACCTATACTATACCCTCAAGTCCAACAGAAACTGATCTGATTGCTTGTTGATGGGGGAGGTGGGTGGCATTTCAGAGCTTGCTGTATGGAGACTTTTTAAATCTATTTTGAGGCAGTTGAAGGAAGTATGAGCTAAAGGCAAAATACTGTGGGGGAAAATATTCGTAGGAAATATTTTATATGAGCTTACAGGAGTTTTAAAAAATTTATGTGGCGAGAAAGCAGAGATTTATATAAATGCCAAAGCTGCATTATCAAAATGTTAGTAGGTAAACATATCAATAAAAATGCTGTGAAATGAAGAATCATCTGAATTTCTTTTAACACAGAAGAGGTGTTAATAATGATCCCTGCCTCAACCCACTGCCAATATGCTTCAGGGCTCAAAGCTGCACATAACTCTGAGCTCCACAACTCATCCCATTTGTCCTTGCTTCCGACTGTCAGAGTGCAGGTCGGTTCATGGTCAACAGTGCTGGAGGCAGCTGACACATCCAAAAGAATCAGAAATGACACCTGATCTTGATCCATCATTGACAAAGGATTATCAGCCAACACAAATATGTGCTGTGACTTTTGTTATCAAGCGGTTTGTAAACAACCACGTATTACAGACAGATTTCAAGAGAGCTCAGTGTTGCCCTATCCAGAAAGAAAAACAGAACAAAAATGTGCTTACATGAACTGATGCAAATTCAGTGCTCATAGCACAGAGAGTAGGATTAGCTGGCCATCTACTGAAGGATCTGGTATTTGACTGAAGGATTTAGGATCAGTTTCCCACAGAGAAGAGATATTTAAGGAAATAACAAAGATTAAATTGATGTATGTCATTGTACGGAAGAGTGCCTGGTTTAAAACTGGGATTTATTAGGAACACTTTCGGTGTGAAACAAGTTCAGAAAAACTACATTTCAATCTCTCAAACGGGCTGTCATGTAGAAAATTTTCATATGGCACAATTGTTCCACAGATCAATTGGAATTCATGTCATTCTGACTTTAAAGGTAAATTTCTGGGTTATTCTGTCCAAATAGGGCTATTTTAATTTCTACAAACAGAGATAAAGGGAAGGGCTGTTCGCTGGACAAGGAGGTGGTTCTCTCTGTGTGTGCCTCTTCTCTGACATCAGAGCCCAGAAAATAATGTTCTCCCAGACTGGTAATCCTAACTTCTCCCTCACACCATACTGTCCTCAGTCCCTTCTACACCAAGCCTTAAATTTCCCAGTCCATCCTGCCTAAAAGCTCTTTCAAATGCCTTCTGTGTTGAGGTTCCCCTTCCACGTTGTCCATTTCCAAGGTCTCTGCTGTTTCAAATCACCTTTCTGCCATACAAAAGCCACTCATCTTTCTTTCCATCTCTCCTTTCTTAGATTTACTTCATCTCTGACAATTATTTTCCCATAACTTATTTTCCCATTAGGAACCCTGTTCCTTATTTCTCTTGGTAGAGGACATGGATTTAACTATCTCTTACTGTAGCAGGATTTCACAGGCCATGTCTAACCATAGAACTATGCTGACATGTAACTGAACCTTTAAAAGAAAAGGAAAATCCCTTCCTGCTGCCCCTCCTCTCCTCTTCTGCTGCCCCTGTGCTCCACATCCATCGTACTCCCAGCCTTGTTCCTCCCAAGTGGTGCCATTCATTTATATTTGTGATGTAATTTGTGTATTGCCCCCCTGTTGACTGCCAAGGGACAGTACAGCCTTCTCATCCACCCTTGCCTCCAGCAGAGCCCACCCCTTCCTCATGTTGTCCTCAGAGAAACTCTTTGGAGATGCTGGACACACACTTGGAGCCAGCTGCATTGCTTCCATCAGACATAAAGGAAACTTTTAGCAGCTTCTCACAGAAGTCAGCCCTGTAGCCACCCAGCTACCAAAAACTTGCCATGCAAAGCCAAGACAAAAGTAATTATTCAAGAAGTATGCGCATGAAGTCTCATTTCCCTCAGCCAGTGGGAATTCAATCTCATTTCTCCCCCTGTTTTGTAATCTCCTTTCCATCTTGTTAGTCCTCTTTTTCCAACTATTCCAACTTCAACTCAAGAAGATGCAACAAAATATACAGAACAACCTGCATTTGAAGACGTCTGATGCTCAATCAAGAAATTAAAGACCTGACATTGAACTTTCTCAGTCTAGCCAAGAAAGGCCTAGAGACAAAAATTCACAATTTTTCCAAGTATTAGAAAAAGCTATTGTATCATATTATGAAGGAATTAAAAAAACCCAGTTTCCTTAAAAAATATTCAAAACAGTATTTTTCAAGCAGCACTCTGTTCTGCATCTTTGCTATGAATGTTCTGAGAATATATTCAAACTTAAAGAGCGATTTAGGGGAAAATTCCTATTTCTGAAACCTGATCAAGTGTTGAACCAGCTGCTGAACTTCTCATATTAGGGCAATTTGAGATGGGCTGCAGAGAACTAAATTCTCATAATAGCAATGTTAAACATCAAACAGGGGGGGCCCTGGTGCGTTTAGGTATCTATACTGGGTGAGCTGCAGCTGAGCAGGGGATTTCAAGATCATAGTTATTCTCAGCTACACCCAAGTTTATCCAGAACTTTCTCAGCCTTGAGTCCTTTTGCAGATATGACCTTGTTTTGACTTTTTTTCCTTTTAGTGCTCCAAAATCTCTTCCATATCATTCTCAGAAATGTATGATGTTGAAGTAGTTTTCTGCTTTTTTCATCTATACTTGGACACAAGACAGTGGTTAAATGATCTCAGAAAGCTTTATGGAAGGGATTATATGTTGTCATAGCAAATGACCAGCTCCTGATCAACATTAGTGTTGGCTCCTCACAAAAGCAAGAAACACACGAGACAAGAAAAGCTCCTCCAGCTGAAGGAAGAAAGGAGACTCCCCTGCCAGAACACTTTTCCATAGTGCAGAGAGGATCAGCAGTAGCTGGCCTGGCTCTCTCTATTGGCCTCTGTTAGGGTAGCACATAAGGACAGTGCAACTTCCTCTCAGTGTGCCCAGGGCGCTGGGATCCCCTCATGTCCTCAGGCTGGGACCTGTAGCCTCTCTCTACAGAGAGGGTTTCAGATGGGATGTGGTTTTGACAGCTGGACTGACAACTGTCCTTGGGGAATGACTCAAATGAAGCATGTCAAAGTTGTCATGCAAAGGGTGACAACTGTCAGATAACCATTGTCATTGATTTCTGTAGTTATGTTTTTTTTCTAATTTACACAATATTTTGACTGTGAATTATCATCTAATTGCATACTTCCTCGTGGGAAAACTTGTTAGTTTTTCTCATTTTTATTCCACATACTAGAATGTCTTTCCTATACTCTTTTCTTACACCTCCAAGCCTTTCTGTAGTGATTTAATAATTGAGTAACTAGCACTGAAAACAAAAGAACAATTAATTCCAACTGTCACATCCACATTAGGGGGCTTACCTCTGGGGCAGATTTGGCTTTCCCATTTAAAGTTTTAAACTCGGTGTGTCAGTTGAAAACCAGAGCTTTTAGAGCAGCGCCCATACTGTCTAGCAAACTTCTGAAATAAACCTACAAGTCTTTTAAAAATCTGTTTTGCCTACATGGCACTTTTCAGTGAGGTAGGTTTTTTTTTGAGACTCAAACAAGTGTGAGTAAAGAAACATAACACTGGGCCGTATCACTGGAGCCCCTATTTCTCTAATCTGCTTAAAGCCTAAAGAAAACTATTAAATGGAACCTATATGAAATAGAAACTAAATAATCTCAGCAACAATTATCACTAACTTTTATATTCCTTTCAAATATAAATAAATAAGGAAATATCTATCAGAAACATGATGTGCTGCAAAGGAGTTTTCCATTTGTTAGCTCTTCAAACATGATTCTGGTGCTTTTCTAGTAAAAGTTAAATTAAATGTTCTATAAATCTCTGCAAATGGTTTGCTTTCATTTCAATACAAGAAAGATATCTATAGCACTAGCCATGAGAATAGGCCTTCTGTGCCGACAACACTCAAATCATTCACCTTTTGCTTCTGATTCAGGAAATTATGACATGAGCTCCTTACTGCCTGTCTGATTCCCATGCATGTGATTGTCTGACTAAAGTGCTCGGTGCAAAGATGTACCAGGGCTCATCAACAGTTTCTACACAAATTGCAGTCCTATCCAGAAATACCTGTTCTCACATCTGCCATTCATTGAGCAGAGCTCTGGGGTCAGAGGAACCGGGTAATCCACAGCAACCATTTAGCAGGTGAGTAAATTCGGTCATTTCAAACTAGCCTGTGCTTTGCCACACAGAAGATTCAAAGACTATCAACAGAACTGGAGAATTAAAGCTGGTCGATCAAGCATCCCCCTATTTTATTACATGGCAGCCAAAGGTCTGCCCTGATGTAATGGTTATTTGCACTGACCAATGCACTATGAAACTTATGTGGTGCCAATAGCTCTGCTGGTAATTAAAATTTTCCTCATATCGATCCTGGAATCTTCTATTTTGAGTTAGTGGAAGCCAGACACTGGGCCAGCAGCATGATGAAATGGGAGGCAGGAATAGCAGGGTTGTAGACAGAATATCATCATGAACTGAGTGTGTTACATGCAAAGCACGACCACACATGCAAAATGCTGATTCCATCCAAACCCATAAAGCCTGACTTTAAGCTGATTTAGCTCTGTCTTTTCTGCTCCTTGTTGAGTCATCACAAGGCTTTCTTGTCCAGGATTAGACCTAATCCTTCTGTGACATCACCCTTCACACCCACTAATGTATAAAGTGAGGGCTGGACCCTGGCCACAATAGCTCCCACAGATTTTTAAGTCATAGCATACATGAGACAGCTTTTTCCTGCCTGTGGTATAAAATATCAGGTTTCTTTTTTCCTTTTCTAATTTCTGAAAAACATATTGATGTAATTTGTTATACTTCAGTGTTTTTTACAAAGTGAAATAGCGCAACCCAACATTTATAAAAACCACAATGATTTTTATTTTCTACAAAATACTTGCATTTCAGCTATAACTTCGAAGTTACAAAGAAATGTTTTTTTTCACATGGTGAGCTTCCAGACTGGAGACAACAGTCTGAGGAGTGATCTGTAGGTTGTCTAAATGACACTGGACACTTCTTAACTGAAAGGCCTCAGCGCCTCTTCAGCACAGTGACTACTTTGAACTAAAAAAACTCTCAAAATTGATCAGACAACTGACAGCTCTGAACATGCAGACAAGTCTAAAGAGGCAGAGCAGTTCCCTACAGCAACCAGCAAAATCCAGAAAAAAGGCAGCCAGGAAAGCTTGGATCCAGAGTGCTGGTGATCCTATAGTACTCCCAAGAATCTTGTGTGCATGCATGCTGCACATTTCAATCACAGCTTAGATACTCCTCTGGGCAGATGGAGTCACTTCTTTGGACAAAAGAATGAGCACATTCCTTTTGCTTTGATTTTATTATTGAAATACCACTGGATTTTGTCTGAATATGTCGTGTAAATACATATGGCTGTGCTCAGCAAATTCCTTTTTGCAGTCCTTCAAAACGAGCCCTCATTTATACCTAGACCTCCCAAGAATGGTGATAATGGTGATAATGATTAAGTAATAGCAATACTGAAGCAAATTCTTTTGGAATTACATTACTTTAGAGTCTACTGCTACTCCTCAGCATGTCTCTCCTAAAGAGTTATTTGGACTTTCACTCAATTAACTCAGCATCCCCCGAAGTGAGTAAGCCTCCAGATGGTCTCTTCTTTTGAGATGGCTAAGATATTTTTACTGGGAGGGGAATGTAATTTCTTTCAGACTGCATCTGTGAGACATTTAGGAATTTATATTGGTACTCACAAAATAAGGATGCCTGTCCTGAAAAATCATTCTGCTCTTTTATGACAGTCTGTTTTAATTGGCTGCCTACCTAGTGTAGCTGTCTTCTTGGCCCACACTTCTGCCTGATCTGGGCTGAGATGTCAAAACTGGAAGAAAAAAATGAATTATTTAAACCTTCATGTAAAAAAGCACCCAATTCCTTTTGTCATTACACTGATTTTACATTAGTTTGTAAAGTTTACCATTTATATTAGTGCACTTTACGAAATTACTTTTAATTGACAGGACTGTGAGATGTCAAATGGGCGTAAGGAGGTTGCTAAACTTAAAGATGGCTCTTTATTCTGATATTTGGATTTAGCACTAAATCTTTTTGAACCTTGATATATTTGAATTTATGGCAAAGCTGATTCTGAATCACAGAATTTGGATCTGAATAAGAACCCCCAGTATCTACTGAAACTGCAAACTCAGTAACTACTGAAAAGCATTGCTCATGCTTTTCTACAGGGCCTTCTGAACCAAGCTGTCAGCAATTCTTTTTTTTTTTTTTGTAATTGAAAACAGCCTCTAATATGGTTCTATCCTTTATTTTATTTTGGTTTTTTATTTTTAATTTTTTTTGGGTGGAGGCATTAATTGAGATTGACAAAATTCCTTAAAAACTTAAAATGCTCTACAACAGCCTGTGGCAGATTTTAAAATACCATGTAATATAATTTCCCACAAAAGATTTAAATTTCCACTGATATTTATGAATGTCAAATAATTCTTGAAAATGTGTGTGTAAAACTCAATTCTTTCTGGACTTCTGCCAAAAACTTGAAGTCACTTTTTGTTGCATTAACTCAAATAACAAAATTATTGTTTGAATAATTTAAAATAGGTTTTGGTTTGTATATTTTAAAATGTGAATTATTTCAGTTGAGATTGACAACAGGGAACTAAGAAGTGGAAATACTTTAAAAATGTTTCCAGGTATATAATATTCTTTTAGTTAAATCATATTATTTTTTAAAGTGTACCAGTCCCTCCAACCTCTATTTCAGAGCAACATCACTTTAGTATCATCTTGGTACTAACAGAAAGAATTTAAAAAGGTATCTTAAATGCTCTGATTCATAATTTAGAATATTTGTCAAACTCCAATATAGCCCCCATGTTTTGCACTGAAACCTACACTAAATCTACACCAATCTTTCTATTTTCTTATTTCTGTGTTCTTTCATTTTTCTTTTATTTTTCTTCTTTATTCATCTCTTTGTTCTTACTCATACTCAGGCTTCCTACCCTTGTTCACAGAGGCTTTAAGAGCTGTTTCCTGACTGTTCTGGCCTTCTGGTATATTAAGGACATATAGACATATATTAGGACAAAGTATTTGGTTTGAAAGCAGAAATTTCATCATCAATGGGAAGAGTAGTATGCTGACTTCTTCCACCTCTCTAATTGTAATGATACCATGATTGCCAATTTGAGACTCATAGGGACTATTTTGAAAATATAACCCTCTGCTGAAAATACACCTGGCTTTTTTTGGCTAATTGCAACACAGAAACACAGGAATAGATTGAGTATTCAATCTCATTTTTTAGTCACATAGCATTTTCTCCCACACTGCAATTTGCCTAGGTAATAATATCACCTTCACTTTGAAAGGGAGAAAAATATTTATAAATGTGTCACAGCCCTAAAAGACAATTCTTTATTGAAAGCTAAAATTTGCTCTAGTAAGAACTTCAGTCATCAGATTTTCTGTGCCCTCTGCTACAGCATACTTTTATTAAACTTTACCAATGAGTATGAAAAACATGACACAGTAACCAAACAGTTACATAAACCATAGAGATGCTTCTGATGAAAGAGCTAAGCACAAGCCCTGCTAAAGCATGCTGAAGTGAGGGTAGTAGAGTCCCTATCATTGAGATAAAACTCTTCTTGCCATGTAGTTTTTGATTGCAACCTTTGCTGCAGTTTTCTGAGTGGATAACTGGTAAACGATGGTCCATACATGATGGCAGCAGGACCCTGTCCTCACAGAGTCCGTGAGTCGGGGAAGACCTACTACACTCTGAGTCTCAGGGGACACTCTGAATACCTACCGTGTTGCTAAGATAGATATAGGTGGAATTTAATATCCACTCCCAAAGGATACAGGGATGTCAGAAACCTCTATCCCAACATTAAGTTTTCTCACACCAAACAAATCATGGAAATGTAGCACTGGGTTGATTGAAAAGCGTTTCCTAAGACTGCAGTCACCAAGTTACTGAAAGGCTTTTTACTGAAGAAGAAGTTCAAACCATCACTGTAAAATTAAATTTTAACTCCCTCATCCTATGCTAATAATTAATGAAGTCATACAAAAATGGTTACTGTGCTTCCTTTTCTATCCATGTGCAGAAAGTATTCATCTCCAGAGCAATTTAGTTTGCATTTCTAGAAAAGCAGAATAAAGGTCTAGATTAAGACATGCTCCCATCCTCAGCATGGTTGGTTAGTGATGAGTAGCAGTGCAGTTAATGTATTTGTGGTTTTGGAATTCTCTCCACAGCAGTTAAATGCCTGTGAGTTAAAATATCTATTTAGGAGGCCAAGGACCTGTCTGTGAGCTCCTTTAGTTCCTTTTGCTTATCTGGCCTAATGAATTTCTTGTTGTTCTTTAAGGAGATAGAGAGGTCGGATGCTCACAGGGATCATTGGGAACTCAGCATTCCTGCAAGCAAGACCGGTTACCAGAGCAGACCTGTTTCCTCACTAACTCAGAGTTGCTATTCACTTGTTTCAAATAAAGATACTTTCCTGCCCTTCCACACACTTTGCATTATTCTACCCAATTTTACACTCTATAGGAATGTATGTAGCCAATTTTACACTCTCCAGGAGTCATGCATTCTGCTCTTCCAGCTATGGAACTGAAAGGTAGAGCTGTGTGACTCCAGATATGGATGATAAAAAAAAAAAATTGTTTTCTTTAACAAAAAAGTTTCAGACTTTTTTGTTGTTGTTTGTCAGGAGCTCTGCAGAGACAGTGCATCTGTCTTTGGTTTGACACTTCTTTCTGTAATCTAGCCTGAATCCCACAGCTTTGAACCCCAGCAATTTGTCATAAGCAAGTCCTTTGTGTTTGTCTTCTCATGGAAATTTGCACCATTCCACACTAGTTCTCCCCCACAGATGATCTGTGGATGTGATATCAAGCATCATCACTGTGTACTGGAGAGAGGACATGGCAAGTTAGAACAAATAGCAATAACTATCACCTCCTGGACTGGAATGACAGACTCTAAATTCTGGGGGTTTGTACTTGCAGACAGGAATTGGTGGCATTACCTTCATGTCCATCTTTCCCTTTCACCCAAACAGTAAGGGATGCTGATATGTCTGTAAGGAAGGTGTTATATTGAAAATTAAATAGCTGTATGCTCTTGCAATAGAGCTTTTGAAGAACCACATCACTCAGGTGCAGGCTGGATGAAACTCTGAGGAATGCATAGGCACAGTGCTCTGAGGTCAGCATAGAGGGCAAATGGGACAGAGGGTGGGACCCTGGGATAAACCCCACCTGTGCAGGCCCCTGGAGGTGGGATCAGTGGATGCACCAGCTGACATGCTCAAGGCAGCCGGAGTGCACACCAGAGCTTTCTTTCCTCAGACAATGTGCTAAAGAATTTCTGCCTAGTGGGCCACTGCAAGCATTGCAACAGGACAAGCCATAGGAACATTTCCAAGCTAAGAACCCCAGGATTACTGTGTGAAGAGAATCTACACTGCACACATGTCCCATCTAGTGAGTGGGTAAGGAGGCTACTGCAAAATTTTCCTGTGCTGACTTCACCAGCAAAACTGCAATAAGCAGCAGTGTGATCACTTGGCAGAGAGTATACTATTTCTTCTACCCTGTTCAGGTCTCATAAAAATAAAATGATCTTATTTAACTTCATGTTTTCATTGCTCAACCATCCCTAAAATTTGGGAAAACCTAATCCATAGGGGAGATACCAAGAAACAGCTTTAAAAAAACCCAGCCTTAAAATAACTTTGCAATTATCACAAGCAAATTCTTAATAAAAGCAAAGATGCTTTTTTTGCTTTTTGTATAAGTACCAAGCAAAATGCCTATCCATTACCTTGTCTTCCAAAAATAATAAAAGAAAAATTATAAAATAATAAAAATCTGTCCATTGTTTTAGAGTAAAAACACTATATCATTTCCTATACCTTTGTAAAGGCCTGGTTTTCCTAGAGATTCCTGGTAATTCTAAGGCTCTAAAAATTACATATAAGACAGAATTTATAAAAAACATGAGAAGACATGAGATATCTTTGTTCCCAAAGAAACCATCAATTCCAACTAGATTTCTTACTTTGAAAAATAAACCAAACTACAGTCATTTAAGGTCATTAGACTGAAAAATTACATTTCTTGAAAGTACTTCCAAGTGTAATAACAGAAGATAAGAGGCTCTTTCCTTGGCTGTTTCCAACAAGTACTCAAAGGAGGTTTGAAGTAGCAAAGGAGAGGAAACCCTGCAGCTTCCTTGTTCAAGGGGTTGTTCTGTACTGATTCCATGCTCATTGTGATCTGCATGCATCTCAGGGCTGCTTAACCCAAGCTGAATGGCCAGTGCACCTCACCCCATTCCTTACAGAAACTGCCCCAGAACTCACAGGCAAATCTTCCTCAGTCCATAAAAGGATGCAGCCAAGTGGCAAAGTGCAGCCACAAAAAATCCCCAGCAGCCGCTCATGGCATCTTCTGCATCGCCAGTGGAGCACAGAGGGCTCCAAATGTGGCTGAAGTTGCTGCCTGCAGATTTTATAGCAGTGATTGTGGAAACAAAAACCCCAGAACTAAGTTCACAGAAATAAAATTCTCTCTCTCTCTCTCTCTCTCTCTCTCTCTCTCTCTGTCATTTACTTTACAAACCTTCTGGAATGTGGTAGCATCCAGGTATTAGTCGTGCATCACTATCAAGCTGAGAGCTTGAGTAAACATGAAAAAAATCACAGAAAAGCCCATTCTGACTTGTGAAAGCCAAAAGTGAGCTGGGATGTAACAAGGGATAAGTGTGGCATGTTCTGTGATAAGGAAGAGCTTAATCAGGGAAGGGCCCTTGTTTTCAATTTGCTAATTTCCTTTTTCTACAACATTGTCAATAACAAGGGCGTAGAGGGCCTTTTTAATTGGCAAATGTCTTATGTCTTCACTGATTCAGGCACTTGCAGGGTGTGGGTGGGACTGTCACCGTTAGTGCTAGCCAACACTGCCCCAGTGTTTCAAAGTTTTCTGTGCCTCTGTATCCTGCATTACGAGGTAAGGCAATCTTGTCAACACATATTGCCACCAGGGAATATAGAATAAAGTACTAAAAAGGAGATTAACTTGGAAGAGAGCTGGCTGAATCTCTAAATACAGGAAATCACTAATGCCAGTGTATAAATCAACTTCATTCTTAGTGGCCAAATTCTGGTCTGATTTACACCTATGTGAATCCACATAAATTCTGTGAAAGTGAAAGGACGTCCTGTGGAGCTGCATCACAATAAAGCAGAAACAGAATATATCCCTTTGTTTGAATCCATCATGGTTTCAGGACTACAAAGAACTTGGGAAGCAAATAGGGTGCTACTAGATTGTTAATCTCAGAGTTGCACTCCTGGGAGAATAAATCAAAATAAAATAAAATAATTTTAAAAAATCAAACTCTAAAAGAGCAAAAGAGAAAATCAGAATAATAAAGTTTTCATTCTGCATAATGAAAACTTTGTATTTATTTGTATTTGTTTCCAGTTGGAAACAAATTGTGCTTTATAACAGGTAAAAAACACATTAAACTCATTTGTGTGAGAGACTGTGTTTCCCCAGATTCTGCATGGCAAGAACCATGATGAACTGAGAGCTGTCCACTGGAAGTGACACTTTGCATCACCAAATTCATAAAGTATCACCTTTTTTTTTTTTTCTATGTACAACACAGTACCAGCTTTCACTACTTGTTTCATCATACTTCTACTGGGACAGAAGACCAAAGAACATAATGCCAGGCCTGGTATAATGTTTTTAGGATAGAAGGACGTGGGGAATGAAGGTCATTGCTACTGGAAAAGAACAACCTACTTCACAGAAGCAAGACAGAACAGGGACAACTGGAAACCAGCAGCTTTGTCTCTGCCTCTCATGCTGCACATGATGCTGCCTATAAATTGTCAGTGACTGGAAGTCCCCACTTATATGGGGATGTGAAGAGAGAGATGTCACCATTTTTCCAGGGGCATAAAATGAGAAAGCTAAATCCAGACTAGTGGAGAGATTCTCTTGAGCAGGAGGAGGAAAGCAACTGCAGTGTTTCTGAGGGATCATATGTTTCTGTGAATTCAAGCTGTGAGAGTACAGCAGGATGACCTGCTCAGTCACAAAATCCCCCCCCCAAAATCTCTGGCTGTTAGACAAAGCTGACAGATCTCAGCTTTCCTGCAGAAACTAGCCAGATGCTGTAGTCTCTCATATGGCTAGCTATGTCAGGCAGAACAGGGTATGTAATCCATGAGCCAGGAAAAATTTTGCAGTGTCTTCCTCTGCCCCACTTGTCTTGGTTTCCAGGGACTGAAATAGCTTCTTGTGAATAGAAACAAGTACAATCCTGAGACACAGGACATAACCACAAGAATTTGATGTTCACAGTTTAGTTGCAATGCCAGTTCTCTTTCTGCTCCCAAAATTTAGACAGAATCAGCTCTGGAGAAGTCACATCCACTCAGCTTAGCTCTCTGCTCCTCCACAGCAGCATAGTCCCATCCTTGATGTCCCAGAAGAGAGCAGTTCCAGGAGCACTCTGTCCCTGGAAACAAGGCCAGGAACCTGTTGGTAGAGTCCTGGATAGGCCAGTCAAACACACGTCAGAGGCTGGGCTGTAGCAGGAGAGGGAGAAGCAATTGCAGCTCTAATCCTTTTACCAGCATACTCAGGGCCCTTCAGAAAGCCAAAAGAGCAGGAGAGAATGCAGGACTCAGCAGTAATGGCACTGACCTCTGGTCATCATCCTCTGTCCCCTGCCATGGGCAGCTTCTCCTCTGTTCAGTCACTGCAGCGCAGACCAGACTGGCCCACAAAATTACTGTGTTCAGAGGAGCTTTGGCTACCAAAGTGAGTGACTTTCCATAAAACAGCCCCAGTCAAAATATTTGAAATGAACACAAAAGATAGACAACAAAATATTCCTGTTCCAGATGATCCAATGAGGGAGTAACCTTCCAAAGAAGATGGAACAAATTTCTTAAAGACACCTTCCAAAACATCCTGTCCAAAAAACAATTATGCCGTCACAACAAAAGACTCTGCCCAATCCCATGGGAGAATGGCCAAAGGACCCTATAAATTCTTCTTCTGGAGAAAGCAAGTGTTCAGATCTGATGCAGTGTACAGACCTCTATAGATTCCTAAACAGTTTTGAAAATAATTAGTTTAAATTTAACTAAGAAAAAGAGACACAACATATATTTCTTGAGCCCTCTTACCAATTTTCTTTCTTTATTCATTCAGGGCTCAGCAGGGATGCCAACCAATTTACTTCATATTGCCAGCAGTTTCAGAATTTCAGCATCACTAGCAAATGCCAAGACTTTCATGGTATCTATGATATTTGAAATAGAGCTTTGGTTATGAACATTTGTTTATAAAGTGCTTTCACTCCAAACTCCCAAAACACTGACCACCACAGAAATCCCCGCTCTGGTACTAACAGGAATCCCTTCACTGGTCCCTGGATTATTAATACCTCCAGCAAAGCAGCAACAGCTCTTCATACAGGAGCTCTGTACTACGGTCTGAGACAAGAAAGGAATAATCATGTATCTAACTAAATGACATGCAAAAGTCAGCTAGACAAAATATAGTTACCCACATAGAATTTGGACAGAGCACTCATGTTAACACCGTAGCTCCTGGCCAAAGTGCCAAAGCACTTCTGGAAGTTAAGACAAGCCAAGAACTTGGTTTTACAGCTCATCCAAAAGCCCATAAGGTTTGCATTAACTAGTGGATTATAGAATAATTACCATTTTAGTGACAAGTTGCAGCTCTTCATATTATGATTTTTTTGTGTGTGTGTGGTGGTGGTGGTAATGGTGCCTGACTTAAAATGACCTGTCATTCATTGCTGTTGGCTTTTCCAATTCTGAGTGGTTTTAGTCCACTTAAACTCTTGCAGGCAATCCTTCTTTTCTGTGTATCTTGCTGATAAGCATTTATACAGACATACAGATCAGGTAATTTTTCAGAGAGGAACTCTGAGATTTAAGGGAAATGCAGATTTTGCACTCATTTGCAAAAGTTCACTGCAGTTCAAGGAGATTCTGTGTGACCTGCTCATAGCAGATTTTAGCAGGTTTTCTTTCTTTCTTTCTTTCTTTCTTTCTTTCTTTCTTTTCTTTCTTTCTTTCTTTCACTTTTTTTTCTTTGTGTGTGTGTTGTTATTAGGCAAGTAATGAAAAAAATATGTGAGCAGCAAAATTTATTAGAATCTATTGAGCACCAGGGGAGACTAATTATAAAGCTTCAATACAAGACTGACACCATCTGGCTACTACAAGAGTTTGCAGGACTTAAAACGTTTGTGTGAAATACTCCTTTTACACCTGGAAAACTACAGTATTTTGAGATCCAGTTCCAAGTGGCAATCCCCAGTGAACAGTCAGCACCACCTGTGTGCACCCTATGGAAGCTGAAAAAGCAGAGGGCTTCTCAGCAGCAGACACCCTCCTGCTGCTCCTCCATCACTGCTCTCAGAACAGGTGCAGGTATTTTATCAGCACAGCTCTGCAATGTTGCCAGCTAAAGCTGTCCTCTAGTGTAAGCAGTTTCTAGTAAAGAAATTGATTTTTGTTTTTTTTTTTTTATATCTGCAGGGTGAACCTCTAGCTTTTGTAGTATCTTCCTAGGAGCACACAAGAAAATGAGGTGAGAAGTCAGAGTGTTCTTTGAGAAACTGCAATGTTTCCCCCAGTAAATCACCAGAGGCTTAAGCTGATGCACTTGAACAATGTACCAAAGTCAATGAAATTGTTCATGCTCTTAAACTGAAATGACAGGATAAGCATCTCTGAAAAACAGCTTGAAAAACAAATTTAACTTAATGAGACCTATTATTTACCCAATTCCTGTACTGAGCTTGGATTCACAACCTATGAACTTCATTCCCTACATCAGGAAAGAAAAATAAGATAATGATCAAAATTACACTGCAGTTGAATATGAGATGACAAAAAGTAATTTCTCACTTCTCTAACTGCTTTTCCCCAGATACTTGCAGCTGACTTATTTGCATTTATTTGGAGCAGATTTGCTTTTTCTTTGCACTTTCCCAGAAAGGAGTAACACTGGCTGCTTTCTTGAGCTCAGTGAGTCAGAATGAGTCAGACTACAAGGCGAGAGAAGGGTCCCTGGCACAGAACTCCCTGCAGAGGGTTTGAGGAAGAAAGGAGTTTCAAACCATACATGGAGCTCCCTTCGTGGAGCTTTTGCCAGGATGCCACAACTGAGCACATTTCCCCAGTCAGATCAGAGCAAGGGGAAATGGAATTAAGTCCTTGCTGACTGATAAGGTGAACAATTGCACTTTTGAGGAAGGAGTAGAGTCATGCAATAAATAAAGAATATGATCCAAAGAAATCATCATTGCAATTAAACAGAGAAGCACTTCAAAGATATTACAAGCAGATGGAGAAATAGGATTTTCAAAAGTATGATGTTTCCTTAATAAGAACTCCATCTGGGATTTAAAGTTTCCAGCTTTTTCTAGTTTCCATAGAAAACTATTTGCGTATCTTAACATAATATAGATTATTACCGTGTGTCCACCAAATTTACTAAAGGAGTGTTCAAACTCTACCCAGAAAAGGAATTTTCATTCTTCACATTGCGTGTTAAATTCAAATTTGTGTGTTCAAATCAAAAAGAGATTAATTTTTTTTTCCTTCCTTGCAATCCTGAAAACCTCATACAAGGGTAAATAAGTAGGAAAGAATTGTGAAATCTCAAATATACTTCCCTTCCTAATAAATGGCCTAGCTTCCCAAATATGTCTTGGAAAACAGCCATCACCAGAATTACAAGCCAAAGCTATGTGAATGTCTGTTTGTATCATTTGGTTGCCAAAAAAATGATCAAATAATGAAATAAAAGCTATTTTGACCTAAAATGAACTTTTGCTAATTCCTTGGAAGAAACCAGACAAATCAGTGAAAATTATTTGAGGACAACAAACAAAAAACTCCCTTTTTTAAGCTTTATGTTTTCTTCATATACTGAACCTACTACAAATGTTTGCATTTGTTAGTATAGGATTTTTTTTCTGAAAATGAGGTAACTACTTTTAATTAGGTTACCAGATTAAATACAAATGCTTCTCCCAGTGTTTGCTGTTCTGTGTCCTGTCCTTAAGAGACTTCAGTGCTTCTGACCGTGCTCCATTATTAACATTTCAGCAGCTCAGAGATGGAGTCAAATGCTGCTGTGGGGAGCTGTTATTCTGCACTTTGTTGTAGAGCACTGGGCAGGCCTGGACTCTGCTAGGGAAGAACCTCTTTTCTGTCTGGCAGTTCCTTGCTGCACTTATGTGCTATTTTCTACCTTGTATCAAAATGGGCAGTGACAATTTATTAAAAATTCATGCAAGCATTTCCATGAGTTCACACTCTGTTCTTATCACAGATGGACCCAAATTGCAAAATCTGGATCCTGAATTAAATATTCTTTTGCTTTGATATGCCAGATGCAAGGTCTTGCCTTCATTAAGGTAAAAAAATAAAATAAAATAAAAAACAAAAGGTGTGTTCTTATTTTGAATTAGTTAACTAAAGGTTAAATCCTAGCAAAGGCAAATAAACTCTGATTTTATTTGGCTTGTCTACAGCCATCAGCTCAATGTGCAACTTATTTGAAGCCTATAAACTGCCTTGACTTCAATGAAGTATTGCTGTGCATCAATTGTTCTGAGTTATGAGTTCCTATTATCTATCTCTAGTGAGGAATATACCCAAGTACCTGAGCAAGGCCTAGTTCCAGCCTGAAAAACATCAGAAGCACTAAAGCACTGGATGTTAAGATATTTATCATTTGGTTGTGCTGCCAGCACACTGCACATTGTCAGAGGCAGTAGTGAGGCAGGATCCCAGGATGAGAGATATCACTCAGATCTCCAGTACCATGGGAGAGCAAAGGAATTCTGCAGAAGACATAAGGATTTTGCTGCTTTGCATGGAGTGATAGGAAAGCACCATGTTTTGCTTATGCTGGTTTGTGACCAGGACCACAAATAATAGCATTTTTCACACTCTTATTTTTGGCTGGTCTGTGTATTGTAACACAAGGAAGAGAAAATGAGGACCAGTCAAAATGTAGCATAAATTAGATTATTATGATGAAAACAATTAAATTTTGACATGCACTTAACAGTTCTTCTGCACCCAGCAATGCTTGAAATAAGATGAACATGTTTTGCAGTAATGCCAGATCCCATAATATCACCCAAGATCAGTAATGAGAAGGGCTGCTCTCTCTGAAGATTTCTGAAATCACATCTTTTCACGGAAGGTTTAATGTTCAGCAGTCTGTTAGGAAGAAATGTGCTTTAAAACAGAGTTGGAAATAGAAAAGATAATTATGACACAATTATGCAGAAAGGGAATGGTTCAGAAGACTTCATAGACAGCAGTCTGGGAGAAGTCAAAACAAACAAACAAAAAAAATGAAGCTTTTTTTTCTGTTTTACAAACAGTTTCTTAACAGATACCTCAGTGGGACTGCTACAGCTACTTCTCTCTATTGGTGTATCTTCAGTCACGTTAAAAGATCCTTCTGTCACATTCTGAACCTTCCAGAGGGTAAAATACATAATGCTGTGTACAGCTAAAACTCAGTGGTTCACAAATATTGCAGCCAAGGCCAAAATATTTGGATTGCAGTGTCAGCTTTATGATAGTACTTTGTAGACCCAAAGTTATCTCTTTCCACTTCATAAGCATTTTTTAATTTGTTATGCTTTTTTGTATGCCTTTTGAAGTCCAGAAAATCTTACAGCACAGCATGCTGTAACACCAGACAATTTTTCCTTTAGAATTTACTTTAGATATTTCCTGGAAGATTGTCATCATGAAATTTGTACTGTTCTATGATTTATGCTTTTTCCCTGTGCCAAATATATACACACTAATATACTACAATACATGCTCTTAGTATCACAGAAACACACAATCTATTAAATCTCTACTAAGTTTACCACATGAGATCATGTAATTTATGTTTAAGTGACTTCAATCCTCCAAATTCATTTAAAACCCAAAGACCCAGCATAAGTCCAGAAGCAATCAGAAGGAAGCCAAGACCTACAGGAGATCGATATAAAATTTTAAATTTAGAGTCTCTGAATCCAAACTGCTGACAAAGAATGCAAGCTTAAAAAAATAAAAAAACCCAAACCATAAGCCAGTTAATGGTTTTTCTAAGTAAACATCCAACATATTTTTTATCATGCAATGAACCTTTTTGATCTATGTAATCTTTGCTCTTTTCCAGCTACTATCTGTCAGTGGAAATGTAATCTTTTATATACAAACAGATTAATGCTCTCCAAAGGGAAAAAAAAAAAAGGCAAAGGAATGCAATATAGCAATCACTTTTTAGAAACACAGTTAACTAAACATTGAACATTTGACATTGGGTAGTGTGAAGATAGACTTTATGTCAGAACACCTTTTCCTTGTTTTTATTTTTAATCAGTGACTAACTATACAAGCAGCACTGCATCTATGCTACAATAATTAATGTGGTGACAGCTTTTCCACTATAAATTTCTGTTTTCAGGGGTTTGTAACTCATCTGTGGAAGACTGTTGCAGGCAAAAAAAGAAAATCTTTTTGAAGTGCAAAGATCAAGGATCACATTAAACTACATGTTTAAAAGAAATCTGTACCTTTTATCTTCAGCACAGCAAGCCAAAAGTTCAAAACAGCAGCAAAAGCATAAATGGATCTGGTCTGCTTTATTTTGACTTCACACTGGAAGAAGGGAGAGAATTTATGTGTTTAATAGTAAACATCAATACTAGAAGAACATTACACTGATTTTGAGGCAGCATGGAGGCTGGCATTCACTATCACAATTTAAATTATTTTAATTCATTGCAAGACAAGAATGTGTCCTAAGAGTTTCAGAAACAATTATTTTAATTTAGATTTGGGGTAACACTTGATTTCATAAGAGCAATGATTTTGTCCCCAGCAGACTGTATACAGCAAAAATTCAGTTTCATCAAGGGAATGTTTGGGTAATAGGGAAAAATAAAGTGAAGATTTATTTAAGTGTTGAGAAGAATGAAAATACTAACTCAAGCAGAAAATTTTAAAAAATTATCTGAAGTATATTACCTGAATCTTGTCATAAAATGCAAAAGAACCCTTCTAAAGCAAAAGAACCCTTTTGGGTTGGTATTTCCATAAAAGTCTGTACTTTTGCAAGGTAAAACTGAAATACAAGGATAGCTTGAAAAAAAAAGTCAGACAGGCATAAATACCAGAGAGACAAGCATCAACCCATCACACTATGCTATTTAGTCACTAATATTTTTTTTCTTATTTACTTTTTAAATATGTGCAGTAGTTATGATGTTACATGATATATATAAAATAATAGATTATAAATCAGTAAACCTGATGATAGTTTTTCAGTTAGCATTTATGTTTTATTGGTGTGATGGAATTTTTTTTTTTTTGCAGTCTGTCTCTAATTATAGGAAGATTTTTTTTTCCTGAAGTTTGTTTTACTTCATTCACCACTTCTCAACATATGCCCTATTTAGGATGTGATATAAGTAAAATTTTGTGTGAAACCATGCCAGTTCTTCCATTTTAGGGCCAACTAAGGAATGTATCCCCTTTAAGTAAATGTATAAATCTCCTCTGGTTAAATATGATAATTAAAATAAGTCCAAGAAGACCACCTCTGTGGTTAGGTTAAAGTGAAGCTGCTTGTAGGATAGAGCTTGGGCAGGTTATAGGAGACAGCCCCAGTGATGGAATTCCTTCAGGGTGGGTATCGTCACTGGGCTTTTCAGAAGACACTCAGGAATCTTGCACAACAATTTTCTGTGAGTCCAAGCTGATTCTGTGTCTCTTCTTCTAGAGTGTATCACTTTAGACATTATTTAATTAGATATTATTTATTAATATGTTGACTTTAGACATTATATATTTGTCTCTTGTTAGTATTCATTCTAATCTATGATCAGAAAAGCATAAATAAAACCATTTAAGTATTTTTAAAAATTTATGTTAGATCTAGCAAATCCTTGGGTGGAAAATCCATATTTTATTTTGGCTTTTTCTTTCTGTCTCACTGGCTGATAAAATTATGAAATATATGAAAACTCTGCATCCCACCAGTATTTTATAAGTACAAAAGAAATCCACCCTCCAGGTGCACACAAGCCAAACCCTAACACATCACTTCCCTGCCAAAGATATATGCACTCCTTGGGAATCAGAAGCAGAACCCAGAACAAATCTAAACCATTCACTTGAATGATAATGATACTAATAATAAATATATACAGAGTTTGTAACTTCTCTTGTTCAACTGAAAAGGTCAGATTACCTAGTCTGTACTCTGACATATTACAGGTCATTACATTTTATCAATTTACACTTCTCAAATTTTTAAATATCTAAATTTAGGACTCTGAAAGAAATGCTCAAATACCCTGAGTTGAACTAAACTATTTATCACATGAAGTCTTCTACTCTCTCCTTATCCCAAAGGTTCCTGCTCCTGTAGCCAGGCAAAGGGATAATTGTTACAGCCTGTATTCTGTTGCTCCATCTTTAAACCAGCAAAAGAGAAAGAGGAGGTGGGAATACACAGCTGGATGTATTGCTACCTCCAAAACCAGAAACTAGATCCAAATCTGAGCTCATCTTTCCAGCACTTGGGTCAAAATGCTCTGGAGCTCATCAGTGATCCTGTTTACAACAGGGGAAATCAAAGTCTTACCTGTGTCCAAGGCCCTTTATGTGATACAACACTGAAATTATTTCTTCTGCTAATCTTGCTGTTATTCTCTGCATTGCCTATGTATACAATGTGATTTCAAGTACAATTCAAATGTAAATAGCAGACTCTTTTTTCCCTGGAGTCAGGCTATTCTCCCAAAACACTGCAGAGATCAGTAGGAGAGTTTGCACCAAGAATAGTTTTTTGTCTTTCCATTGTTTTTGACGCCTCAAACATTATGCAATTTTTTTCATGTGGGGCATGTGAACCATCTTCAAGAGAAAATGGTCACAAAAGGCCACTGAAGAAAGTTCTCCACTGGTATGTGCCTTCCCATGACTGGAGTAGTGCTGTCTCTGCTGCCTGTCTTCCTTCAGCTGCCTGACTTTTGACAGGTGATGTTTTGGAAGTTGGATCTAAAAGGTGTCAAGTGGGAGGTAACATACCTCAGTAGATCTGTTTATTCTAATTTCATATGGAAACTTTTCTTCAACAGGTGCCCATTAAAGAATCCTGTTTTAACTTACACTGGGATCAGTGACCTGTCAATCTCTGCAGCACAACAGCACGTGTCAACCTGGGTAATCACTGTCAAATGCTGAGTTGCCATGCATGAATCAGGGACCCAGATACCTTGGGGTTTGCTCATGGCTAGGTGTCAATACCATCTTTCCTTCATCTAAGACAGGTTCTTGAAGAAAGCTTTCTATGAAAAGCCACCAGAAAGATATTCCTGTGAGAGGGCTGGGTGATGTAAACTCCTGATGTCATGACAACAGGCTAATGAAGTTTTATGCTATTTGTGCTTTATTTCAGGACACATGTTAATGCAAAAGAGGATTTGGTCCCACTGATTTACACTGTCTGATGTCTGATTTTTGTTGAGTCACCTCACAATAAAACTACTGATTTCTACTGGCTTAGTAGAAAAATAAAAGATGAAGCAAAGTTCCCATAAAAGTCATGTAGATTAGCCCTGTGACCAAGGGTGATGCACAGAGATTACAGTAATTGAACTAAAATGTCTTGAACCTACTTAGTTAAAATCCATGGCATTTCCATATCCTTAGAGAAAGTTATTTGACTGGATGTATATTCATTTTAGGCACTGGCACAGATTGATAAATTTTTACAAAAGGGAGTGAGTCCCAGATTATCCAAATTAATTTACAAATTGAAAAACTCTATTATCACACTGGGACTGAAACTTACAAATGTCTTTTTCTCTTCTATTAACTGAAATTATCACATGAAAGTTACATTAAATTAAAGTCATGTATCTCTGATTATTGTAGAGAAAACAAACAGCTTCTATATTCACAGTGCCAAAGAGCAGAAGTAAGGTGAGACCATTTCTAAAAGATTTCCCATAAATTACCATGCAACTTTCTCACAAATACAGAAATTATTTCTCTTATCAACCCAGGATTATTTTGGCATTAGGTCAGAGATTAAGTCAAGCACTTCAAAAGTAAAAAGCTGGAAGATGAGGGAAATGTCTGGAAAAGTAAATCTGGTTGACTCCTGCTAAGTTTCTGGAATGTCAACTATTGTTACAGTTGTACTTTATAATGTGTGTCTCATAGGTGCCACTGTACTACATTCTAAATGGAAGATGTGATCCCTGTCCCAACAAGTTTACATCACCTTTTCAGTTTTTGACCGCAGGAAACACATAAGAGGCCAAAAAACAAAGCCTAAAAATCTACAGTAACCAGTCATGCCTTAGTTTGATCATAAGAAAGAACATCAAAGATTAGATTTGGATTTTTCCTAACTGAGAAAGGAAATTGTTGGAGTTTTTAACTCATCTGTTAGACCAGGTGAATTAACAAGCTCAAATAAAGCACTTGCTCTCCTGTATCCTATTTCAGAAGGATACATGAGCATTGCAAGAGCTTGCAATCTAAAAGACCACTTAATTCTTTGGACCAGAAGCTGTAGTGTACATTATTACCAACTTAATGGATATTGTAATGGTAAGAAAGAAAACATCCAAGAAATGCAAACCTGGAAGGTCCATCCTTTCTGATTACTGATCTGCTTGTGTCTTTCCCTTTACACTAGTGCTGCATGGACACCTATGGCAGTGACGGGTTTTGATGACAGGAGATATTGATGGTTGTGTTGAATTGCTTATTACCATCAGTAGAGGAAAAAGTGGGAGAGATGAGTTTCATAATATGAAACTGGGATAGTTTCAACCCATCACTGTGATGGTGGGTTTGTTTAAGCCAAAAGGTAATACTCAACTAGGACACCCATAGGCAGTAACAGGTTCAAGTCTGTGCTTGATACTGAGATCCCCATCTTCCATATTTTTCCCTAGGTGTGAAGGCATGGAAGTCTCTCTTAATTGCTTCAGTGATGTTAAGGATTTACCAGCTCTGAGGAGAGACCAGAAGAAATGTCTTACATACCGATTTAGCGTCTTGCCAATCAGGCCATAGGATTAATCACAGAGACATGGGAATGTGCACATCTGGGTGTGTGAACATAGGCACATTTGCAAATGTTTAAGGAAGTCACATCTGTACACCATCAGGAGTCAGTGCCTCACTTTGAAACCACTTCAGAAATGCACAGAGCCTGTCTCACGAGGGCGGAGGACAAGCTGGGACCCCAGGGAATGTGATATGTGGGTATTTGTTCATCATTCTCCCATGACAGCGGCATCCTCATAGACTGTCTGCAATTATTTACTTATTTTGTTGGCACTGGTCATGGAGGTCTTAAATCATCCTAAATTAAACATTTGAATAAAAATGCCTGAGAGCTGTCAGCATGCAATTCTGTATTCTTTTCTAAGCTTTGCATCCAGCCTTCACAGTTCAGATGCTTGCAGTCTGGTGTGTTATAACTTGCTTTTATTTTCAAATAGTGCATTTTTTCAACATTTCAAAGCTGCACAACCTCCATCAGGACATAATGACAGCTGAACACAGGTTTTAAATAGTTTCCTGATATTTAGAAATACAGCTTTCTAGGTGTCCAAGATTAATTCTGTGATTCATTCAAAGTTGAAAGAAGAAAGGTAGTGACTCTTCTCTGATGCACTGTGGTTATGAAGAGGATCTATTTTTAAAAATCCCTGCCTAACCAAATTGTAAAGCAAGGGAGAATAGTTAGTGTGTTAAAGAATGACTAGTACATAGGAAGGTCAGTATTGACATACAGAGAGCCACGGAGGTGTCCTTCACCAATGCTCTCCATAAGCTAAGGCTGCATTGTCTATAAGACCTCCAAAGAGCATTGGCAAAAAAAGACCATAACAAACCCCAGCAAATCTCTCTTCCTTGTCCATTATTTGGCCCACAACCCAGAGACAAGTAGAGCTGTGCAGACTTGCAACAGCAAGGTCTGAGGCCAGCAGAGCACCCAGGGTATGCTGGCAGTCCATCAGGACACAGCACACAGATGTTGTGTAGCTGATCCTCACAGGCAAGAGAGCACCAGCACCGCTGGCAGTGCAGCCCCAAAACCAGGCCCCAGGCAGAGTTAGTTCAGGCTCAGAGCAGTGTTTGCAGCTGCTTCTGTGGCCAAGTCAGCATCTGCATCTAGCGGGGCTGTAGACAAAGCCATCACTCAGAGCTAGCTAGCTTAGGGTTCTCCTGACAGCCCATCAGTGCAAAATTTTGTCTTGCCTCAATAGTGGCAGGTTAAAGCTCAAGAGTCAAGAATTAAATGCTGACTTTGTTATGTCTGACTTACTTCAGTTACTCACTGCTCACTACTGAACCTACTGGAGTCTCCCTCACTGGAGATACTCAAGAACAATCTGAACACAATTCTGTGCCATGTGCTCTGGGATGACCCTGCTTGAGTGGGGAGGTTGATCCGGACGAGCCCTGTGGTCCTTTCCAACCTTATCCATACTGTGATTCTGTATGATAACTTGATTTGGTTCCACAATATTTTTTACAGATGCAATTTTTAAAGAGGGAGCATAAATCACACTGGTGATTTCTTAGGAAATACTGGGGTTTTATTATTTTGTCTACATAGGTACATAAGTATATAGGGGTTAACAGCCCTGAATCTTGCAACAGAATTAATCTTTCTTTTCTATTTTCTGTCCCAAGGTGAAACTTTTTTTAAAGACACTTCAGTAAATTGCTTCATCCATCCCAAAGTTCTGCCAAGGTAAAAATTACATTTTGTTTCTTTCTTTTACAGAATCAGAAGAGTCGTTTTCATGACAATAACTTAGGAACATTTAGAGAGGAAGAGACAGACTGCCACCTACTAAGCGCACCACGCAAAATAAAAATACCCTATACTTCATATCTAAAGACATGGTTTTTTTGTTAAAGGTTTAACTCCATATAAGCAAAAACATCAGTTATTATAGACTAAATGGCCTAAATTAAAACAGCAATATCAGACTATGAAGTGTTCTCAAATAAGGTAAAAACCAGTGTGAAATACTCTTTTGTCTGTATATATGGTTTAATGAACCAATAATGGGGTTTTTTGGAGTCTGGCTACACCCAGGTGACTGGTCTGCTCTACCAAGGCTGGGTGACTGCTTTTGTATATACATGGTGCCCATCCTAAGAAATCAGCTGCTGCACAAAAACCATCACTAGTTACCTGACAGTATCCTGATAAAACCAAAGAATGAGGGATAAGAATCTTCTCATGCCAAAAAAGATTGGAGTTACCAATCCTTTGCAATAGAAATGAAAGCGTCATAATGAACACCATGAAGCATATTTTATGTGTGGTTCCACACAACATCCAGAACAGACACTGTGGCATTCAGTGGTGACATGGCAGTGAGAAATATCACCATGTTTATTAAAAAATAAAATTTCTTAAACTATATTTAGCTCAAACTGGGAATTGATCATCATAATCATCACAAAGCAATGAGATTACCTCCAGCAGCCATGTTCATGTGCACATTTGGGGAACAGGACACCCCGAGGTCCTCCTTTCCTTTGGACTTCCTGATGGAATCCAAGCCTATGTCTGTGTCTGAGACCTGTCAAGAGTGACATCTGGGCAGTTCTGTGCCATATTAATTTTTTTTTTTTTACAGCACAGCAGATTTTACAGATTTAAATACCTTTTAGGGATAATTGATCACCTGGCACTATGAAAAATGATATTATGATTGCTTGGTGAGTGTTAGCATGTGCCACAGAAATCTGACTATCTTAATTCAGGTCAGATGGAATAAATATATAGTAACACAACAAGCAGTGCAGAAAAAGCTAACTAAAAGCTCTTCTGCACCAAAGGTTATCAAGATGCCATTATTCTGGAAGAAGCACTACTTAAGAGTTTGAGACCTGGTTAAAAGACAGAAAGAAAAAATAGGTCCTAAGTTTCACTTATAGGATGCAAAGAATACTGGAGTATCCCCAGCTACAGATGCTGGAACTAGTTTTATTTAATATCTTCATGAAGGACCTGGAAAAGCAAGTATGCAGCGAAACCCTCCATTTTCCAGACCTTACTACTACATGTAGTGAAGTGCCATACCAATGGAGAGCAGACACAGAAGCAAAAGTGACCCAAGGAAAAGTGTAAAGCTCCCCTTGAAATTAAAAATCCACTTTAGAACAGAGTGCATCTGCACTAGTGCTCTTTACTGACACAGCCATGGAGGAGAGGACTTCTCATGTGGGCAAGGATTTACTTCTTCATTGGAGAGGCCATTGGCCATGAGTTGTAGCAATAGATGTTCTTTTTTCCAGGGAGAAATCTCAACCTTCATTTTGCTATCAATCAAAAATTGCCATATTTCAGAAAGAAGCTTAAGGCTCAAGGAGATCTTGCAGGTCTTTTGTCCTTGCTGGATGAAATGTTAAATGAAAACAGGTTCCAGAGAGGACTCCAGTAACATCTCCAGCTTCCAGATTGGATTCAGTAACTGATGACATCTCATTAGGTGTGAGAATACTGCGTTGTTCCATTCATCATTATAAATAAAGCAATATTTTTAACTTCCCAAATTTGAAGAGTTGTGAGGCTCTTTTTTTTCCCCTCAGCCATTCAAGGAAGCAAAAATCTAACTCCTTCACATTTTCAAAGAATAATGAGATCAGCTGTCCTCCATCTTATTTCAAGCCTATCCAAAGTCTTCATCACTACTAACCCAGGGTGATACTGATAGCTATTAGTGCAAGCATAGTGACGGATACTTGCAGAGCTGAAGCTTTGAAGTCTGTTTTTTTTTTTTTGGAATGGATTTCCCTAGATTTTTGGAAGTAGGATTTGGCTTTGGATTAAGACAATAGGGTTTTGGTGTTGAAATGGTGTAAAGTATTCAAGGAAAACTTGTAGGCTCTTGTGCTACTTTAGAGAATTTAGGTACTTCAAGCCATTTGGAGGTAGCACAGGGCTTCCATATGACACTGAATTTGCAAAATATTTCACATTTCTTGGAACAGCAGGTGGTATGTCTCACAAGCAATTAAAATTACACAGGACCTATATTTAGATAACTGTATCCAGATGCACATGAGTACAATCTAGAATGAAATAAACTTGCAATTTGGCACCTTAGATTTAAACAGCTAACTCTTTGAGCAACTGGTGTCAGATGAACTTTGTTTCTATCATATTTGTTCATGTAATGAATATAGGTTTACTCCACGTTTTCTTATCACCTCACACTCATTCCTTTGACTTTAAGTATCAGTGATCTCCTGTTCCCAAGTGGCCAGGGAGAGGGTATGAGATCACAGCCCTCAGATTCATGTTAAATATACACACCCTGTATGTATCTCCAACATAGATAGAAGTTGCTGACTGATAGTTGCTCTCTAGATAGCTTTAGTCATATCAGCCATTACACTTAAATAAATTTGCAGCAATGTTATCTTGGCTCTGGGCTGGGCACACGCTTAGCCCAGCTGCTGGCCTTCCTCCTACTCAGCAACTGCTCCACGAGTGGGCAAGATCAGGCTGACCGGTGGCAGCTGGCATTGTACTCACAGAGCAGAAGGGAGGCTGCTGGTAGGGTTTAAAATACATATTTTACAGCATGCCAGTGCAAGGCAGGAGCCAGTTTTGTGACATTTGGCTGGTATGAAATGTCTATCCTCGATGCTTTAGGGAACGAGAAAATAAACAGCGCCAAATATGCAAATTGAAATCATTCTATTCCACACACGCATTTTACTGGTATGATAGTGTGCCTGGCAAGCATGTCCTCAGCTAACCCTATATCTAGGTAATTTCTCATGCCCCAGGCCAAACCTTTGTGATTATCAGCTATAAAATTTGTGTTTTGCACTCTGCCTTGAAAATTATTAAGTTGGGCGTTGCTTATACATGCTGCAATTCACTGCAAGTAATTTGGAGAAACATGGTAAGCAAGAGAAGCCCTGTCTTTCCACAGTGGTATGACTTGGCTATAATATCACTTTTAAATTGACATTTATATCTAAATAATGAACTTTGTGTTGAATTTGATCTTTCTTAATTCTTGCACTACAAAATATTTATATACAGGAGTACTTATATTCAATAATTTTTTTTTTAATTTTCAACTTGCTAAAAAAGCTGCTCTAACAAGTTCTAGGACTCCTATATTTTTCAGTACGACATGACTTCTGCAATACTATTAAATGAAGCCCTTCATAATTTTATCTGAACTAAAGGTAATATTTACTGGAGCATACTTCTATGGAAATTTTCAGCAAAAACCTCTTTTGCAAAGATTCTGAAATCCACTTCACACAGAGATGCTTCAGCAGCTTGGTCCTTAATTATTGGATGTAAGAGGGTGTTGTGTGACATCCGAGGTCATGAAGCAGCTTACAGTCAGCATTCAAAAGCATGTATGAACGAATCCAAACTAACTGTATGAACACAAGAACCCTCCATTTACTTGTAAAGCCTGACTATGAAAGAGTTCATTGTATCTGTGTGTGTACGTGTGTGCGTGTGTGCAGATACAATCCCTGGCAACTGCCCCTTCATGGCAGACCAAAGTCAAACAGCAAGTGAAAATGAGGACATGAAAAACAACCTGCTCTGCAGTCACCTCAGTTCTTCCTTATATTCATTTTAATTTTTTTTTCAATGAAGGAGATCAGTTATGACAAAAAAGCAAGAAACCAACCATGACAATTATTCACAGTCCAACACAAATATGTAACCAGGCAGCAGAGAAATCACCCAATAAAAATACATAAAGATAAATAAGTGAAAATAGGGAAATGGTCTGTGTTGCTTAGCGTGGATATGAGTAGGATGGGGTGGGATGTGCATAGCACAGGCTACAAAGCACCTGCTTAAAGCCAGGGCTTGGAACTTTTCTACTATATCCTGGTTACTCAGAAGTTGTTTTGTAGTGTGGTTGGTGTAAGCTTAAAGCCACCATGACACCTGATGATGACTCTGAAGCACTGTCAGGAAAGAGAAAATGATGATATCTGGAAGTGTAAGAAGTAGTATATTTCCAGATGGATTCATGAGGCCAAGATGTGGTCTGCATGACTGTGGAGTTTTCATTCTCCTTCTGCCTGGGGTGATTCACCTCAATCCCCATCAGTACTTAAAATGTCAAGTCACCCTAGGTGACCACAGAAAGCCACAAAAGCCCTGTTTCTCACTGTGGCTGAACCACAGTGTTTGCTTCCTGCCTTCTGGAATTTCCTTATATAAATTGGAGCTCAGGGGATTCCCTCTCCTACTGCTTTTATAAGAGCTGTTCCTAGACTGTCCTTAGCTTCCCCTTCCTGGACACACTGCTGTCTATTATGACACTGCACTTTTGACCTGCAATGCCCTGCCTTTTTTTCTTTTCTTCTTTTGTTAAGAAAAGGGATTTCCAGCTGATTTTCTTATATCATCTGGTTTCTGAGAAGCTCCTAAATAATTCTGCAGATTTCTCCAGTACCTTTGGTTCTCTGAATATAACTCAGATTAGAACTGCACAAACCAGAGAGAATGGGAGTCCCTGTTTATTGGCCCCTTACATTAAAGCTATCAGCATGCTTCTCCATCTCACAAATGCTTGAAAAACATAAGACAAAGATTATGAGTTTTAAAGCAGGATGGAAGATTTACTCAGAGTAACTTAAATCATTCCTAACTGACTCCACTGGTTTGTAAGCTGGAGTATTCCCTAAAGTTTTCAAGGCATTTTTAGAGCTTTGGGGATCTATAAGGAACAGTATACCAAGAAAAGTAGAGTACCAGTACAGCAAGCTGTGAGGAATTGGGAAGGTGACAAGACTTCCAGCATTTTTGAACCATGTGCCAGGGACTTGGCACTATACTCAGCCATAACAAAATATCCCACAAAAAGGGGAAGATGGTAGTATTTACCCTGAAAAGAAATGGAAAAGGTATTATTGCTTTTACTACTCTATCTCTGTGCTCAGAACCCTTCTCTTGGCCCCAAGGGAAGCAAAGGACTTCATCCACATGGGTTTACTCTTTTAAGCTGTCACATCTCTCTAATAAACATATGGGACATGAAAATAACAGTGGATGCAAACCAGGTGTCTCAGCTCTATCCAGAATCCAAGCTTATTTTATCCACTGTTTCTGAACAAATATCATAACTGCAAGAGGGAATGCTATATACTAAATATATCCAGATAATGCATACAT
Organism: Chloebia gouldiae; assembly: GCA_003676055.1. Lineage (NCBI taxonomy): Eukaryota > Metazoa > Chordata > Aves > Passeriformes > Passeridae > Chloebia > Chloebia gouldiae. The sequence continues at coordinate 3,085,014 of QUSF01000009.1, read as the reverse complement.
AGTTTAAGGTTTCTCCTTTCCATAAAAAACAAAATAGCAGTTTCTTTACCATTTAAAAAAGTATCATTGAACGGGCTCTTTGTGAAACCAAGTGTGTATATACCTGTCTTGGCATTATGGAAATGATGGGGATGTGCATGGGTTAAACTTTCGCCTGACCAGATTCCATGTTCTTAGCGGCTTTCCCTGCGAACACCCCTGGAGCACTTGTAGGTCTCTAGAACCAAACGTCGAGGGGACAGGAGGGGGTTTTGGGACCCCCCTGCCCTCCCTCTGTGCAGTCAGGGGTCGGTGCGAGGGCAGCAGCTCCTCACCAGAAGCCCCGTCCGTGCCCTCCGCTCTCCAACTGGGTGAAAGGGAAAACTCCGAGCACAACCTGCTCCTGCCTCTGCGGACTTATCACGGACACAGGCCAGACCTGGCAACGAAACATTAAACAAACGCCTATTAGCGACAAAAAGCCCGTGCTCGTGAGCCCCTAAAGGCCGCTGCCCTGGCGCGGAGCCGCACTTCCCTCTGGCGGCTGCGCGACCTCGGCAGCAGCTTCAAACCAGCAAAGGTCCGGTCCCCACCACAGCAGGGTGTGACACAGGTATACAGACAGATACACTCGTGTGTGTCTTGTGCAGAAATACGTAAAGATAGGCACATGCAAGGAGTCTTCAGTGAGGAATGTAAATGGTTTTGGCCAGAAGGATGATTATTTTAGGATCCATCACACACAGTGTTTAATACATTTATATGGATGCATATACTTACATCTACGCACAGACTTCTTAGTGCTGTTCCATCTGTGTTGGTTTTTAAATCAGCACCCTACTAGATAGCTTTTCCTTTTTATTTAGGCATTTGCTGTTCATAGATAGACATGAGCCAGAAAGAGATCAGAAAAGATAAACATTGCATTCCCAGACTCTTTCACTTTGCAGAGGGAAGTCGAAAAGATCCCCAATAACAGGATGTAGGTTTCTCCAATGGAAAACACCCAGGGAACTCCCCGAGACTTTCAGTAAGCCCAGCAGTTTTCTAGCCAAAAGCTAAAAATGACCTGATGAGCAAGTGGCACCTCCAGCAAGGGAAATGGCAGCAGGAGTGCCTTGCTGTGGCCCTCAGAGCATATTTTAAGCATGGATTTGTGCATGATGTGACAGCCATGTCAGGGAAACTCATCAGCCTAGATTTCTACCACCTCCTGGATGCAACAGGTCCCAGATACTGAAACACTAGAGGATCACACATCATTCCTTTCTGGCACTGCTCAGTAAGTGCTTTTCAGGTAAAAGCACATAAAAGAAATGACACATAAACACTGGTTTTTCCTCTAGCTGAAGAGAAGAAACAGAAAGAAATTTAACTGGGAAACAAAAGTAAAACATTAGATTTGTGCCTTTGTAGTGACTTTGTGTCAAAATAAGCAATTTAGAAGGTGGACTGCACCCATCAATTAGAAAAATGCAGCATTGCTTTCTGTTTCTGTTTGCTTACAACACAAAGAGGTTTTGTGCCTTTCTGTCTTGGACGGCTGCTTCATTTCACATGATTTGTGAGTTACATACTTTTAATAGCACCTAATGAGACATCTTCTGCAGAATCCTCCTCTGTTCATAAATGTGATCCATTGCTTGCATGTGTAGTATCACATACCAAAAATAGCTCACAGCTCCTACCCATATTCTGAATACATCACACAAAAGAAGCACCATAGAAGCAGCACACAGAAATAGAAATTGTGGGCAAAGTAAAAAGGATTATTGTAATTCAGACTCCTGTAAGTGCATTGGCATTGTCTTTCCTTACACAGTGTCATCCTATTTTTAGTAAGATTCATATCTTATTTAGTACTTGCAGTTTGAATGAGATAAAGATAGGTGAGAAAAAATGTTTTTCCAAAATGGCTGTAAGCTTCCAAAGGAAAAAAATATCTCTTGCAATTGAAATTAACCTTCACACTTTTACTAAGACTAATGTAGGGGGGCTTAATATAAAACCTAATCCTTTAAATTTATAGAAGAGAGTGAGAGATTTTCATGAGCTCTGAAACAAACAGGACCAGTTTGTACCACAAAAAGTGGTGAGGATGCATGGTGAAGGTCAGGAGAGTAGTCATATGGTGAAGAATGTTTTTAGTGGTCACCACTTCTCACCCATTTTTGCTAGGGCTCCCAGTCCATCTGGGCTGGCCTCAGTCTTGTCTTTTCCACACCCCTGCCTCTGAAGTTTGTTCCTAATTTCCCCCTGGGCCGGTCCTGTTCTCCCTCCTAGAAGGTTGGGCAGTAAGGGGTTAAGTTACCCTGCCTTGGCCCTTGAGGAAGCCTGGCTCCACTCTCACCTCCCATCACTCCTCTCCACCCACAGCTCTTGACCCCAGGAGTACAGATTTCTAATTTCTTCTCCAAACTCCTCAGCCAGTTCCAACACCCTGGCCCAGGGCACCTCAGTCCCTTCCCCTCAGGCCCTTGCCTCGCCCATCTCAGTTCCACCTGCTGCTTTGGTTCTGCTGTCTCTGTTCTCCCTCTGTCCAACTGTATGTTGCACTTTCATTGTCTTGCACATTCTTACCATTTGTTTGCTTTCTTCAGAATTCATCAGCCTCTATACTATCCATTGTTTCCTTTCTTACTTTACAGACCCAGTTTCCTTATCCAACAAATTCCAGGTAATGCAGTAAATTAATCCAGCCATCATAGCAAACTTTATCCAAGTTTTTAAGTCCTGAGGAAAGCCAGGGGAAGAATGTCAAAGGCTCCTAAAGATCCAGTGAAGACCTTGTTTAGCCTCTTTAGTTTTATTAGGAGAGAGTTTTATATGTCTCAGGGGAGCCTGCCAAAGAAACCCCTACGAAGAGGAATCACTTCTCTCTGCTGTCCTGGAGTAGAGTTGTGGAAGAATGAGTCATTTTGCAGATCAAAAGGTCTGGGAATTGTTCATGTTTACAAGAGACATGGATTCCAGATCTAAGCTGAAAACACACTGATTAGACAGGAGATCAAAGTAAGAACATCAAATACATCTGACCCAGATATAACATGGCTACAAGGGCCTTTATGTTTTGTCATGTTATGCCAAGCCATATTTCCATTTAAAAACAAACAGTACCTTATCTGAGTAGAATGGGACATCACAGACAAATGCAAGTTTCACCATTTTGCTTAATATATATAGTTTCATTTCTTTATCCAGGTGCTTGAATGCATAACATCTGTTGCTTTCATCCCTAATTCCCAAATGATCCGCTGCCAAACCACTAAGGATGAAGTTTTACTGGTGCCATGTGCTCCTAGTTCAAGCATATGTCATTTCAATATTGTTGCTGAACTGCTTTGTCCCCCCAGGGAAACCTGACCAGAACTGCACAGACACACCAAATAAACACACCCTGCATAGCTGTGCTGGCTGTGATCACTGTGGAGTCACCTGAATGTTACAGGAGGACTGAAGGGAATCTCTGGGGAATCAAATCACAAACTCATTCTACCATCCAGTACAACAGGCTCCAGTGCCACAGTTATGAAGCAAGAGGGATAGCTGTGGTTTTTAAGCAGATATGAAAAGCAGATTTTGTAACATTAATGCTTATGTAACAATGCATGCTTCAGAGTGACAACATAGATGTCAATTAAAGGATGTCAAAAGGAAAGATCAAGAAGTGCAAATGTGTAATATTGTTAATGATTTCTAAATTGCTAATAATGATTTTTGAATTATTAATTAGCAGCTATTGTACAGCAAACAATTACATACATAATGTAAGTAGCATAAAGTCTCAGAGGTAATTTCTCCAGCATCTAAAGGCCTCATCCTGTAAACTAATGCAACTTTGCTGAAGTTTTGCCAGTTTATGATCTGCCCAATTGCAATGAAAAGAGGTTTTATGATTCCATTCCATTAGGTTAATTAAAATAACAAAGTATAAGCAGTCTAAATTATGAGGTCTTGATATTTGGAGACATAGTGCTTTTAAATATTAGGGCAAGAATCAGCTGGAGTTTTAGTAGCACCCTAGCAGAGACACCTAATGTATATAAGGCAAAGACTGCAATGTGCAACATCAGAATCTGGCATTTATGAAAACTTGTGTTTGAATCATCTTGCTAAGGACAGCTACCTATTAAATACCTGAAAATGTACCAGTGTTTTAAAGGATGAGTAAAGTTTCAAAACACCTCAGTATCAGTCAGCAAGAGGGGAGAACATGAGAATGAATGCATAATCTGCTGACCAGAGGCACTAATTACCCAGTCAATACAGATGAGATCAACATGAACTGATAGGGCACTCACGAGGTAAAGCACCATTTAACAACAGTATTAAGTTTGTACCTAAGCAGGAGACCACAAGAAAGTAACGTTTTTGTCATGGTCATTACCTCCTCGGCTGGAGTGAGAAAGAAATTTATCTTGAGCTCTTTAGTGATAACCCATGACCATTTTCATCATTAGATTCCAAACCAAACACAAGCCAATTAATATAAAGCCTGGAAGGAATCCTAAAATCTAACAAAATTCTACAATGCAGATAACCTGACGCCAGGTTGCTGTTGGTGAGGTTTATCATCCAGCAGGCTGAAGTTATACAAAAGATAATGAACACAAATGCTTGGATTAAAGTGAAAAAGAGAGGGATATGCCATTTCCTGCTAAAAATGTTTTGTCTGACTCACTTGTCAAGAGTCATCTGCAGGACTTCCTGCACTCACTGCTCTATGTTTCATACAATGCAGATCTCCCTTTTCTTAGGGAGAAAGTGGAAACAGGTGGCTTCAGTTATTTTTGTGGGTTATTATTATTTGATGAATTGTTGTATTCAGCAAAAATCTAAGTCTCTTTTGGATGCTTTTTTTTCTGTACTTTTTTCTTAAGGAACACTCAGCAAGTGCTAGATGACAAGAACACAGCCTTTTTCTAGTGTAGGTTAATTACTCTTAATTCTAAGAGAACAAGGATTCTCCTTTTCTCTTGTAATTTCAGTAGCTTCTTGTCTCATTCAGCAGACACACCTAATGTGGAAACCCAGGGCACTGGGAATATTTCTCTGTCTGCTGTGGGGTGTCCTGACCTCCAGGGGAGCACTGACTTTGACCCTCATTCATGGAGAAAACTTCCAAAGCCTCAAGGTAAACTAGAAACCACAAAAGTGTGAAATAGATTGTAGAGATTGTAAAGAGTAATGTAGTATGTCACATGGGTGAGAAATTTAGGTTTTAGGATTTTTAGTATGTTATAGATGGGTTCAAGATGGAGGATATAGGGTGTTGTCTTGAGTTCCTTTCTTCTTTCTTCATCTTCTTCCTCTTTCTTCTTGGGTTTAGGTGATATCTTGTAATTGAGTAGAAAAATCTGCATTGCAGGTCTTTAGGGGTCAGTTATTGGGTTACAAAGGGAAATAATCTAGGTGTCACTTTTTAATTGGGTAGCTCAGTTTTTTATTTGACTTAAAAGGCTTTGTAACATGAGATTATTAGCCATTTTTGTGCTGTTTTTGCTGCACGCAGAGTCTGGTGCAGACAGTGTGCTGAAGTTTTGATAAGATAACAATAAACAGAAGCTGAATACCAAAAAAAGTTCAATATGTCTCTTGTTCCTGACACATAACTGCTCCAGGAGGGTCTCCCCTACCAGGGGAACCCCCAGAGACTTGCCCAACTTTGCTCCTACAAACTCACAACCTACCATAGCTTTACCTAATTGTAAGTGGAGAGAAGCATATCCTAAGAAGAAAGTAATTTCCTGCCCTGATTCAGTATAAGCAATGAGTCGCTAACACTTCACAGGTGGTTTTTATTGGTTAAACTATTCCTAAAGCTATCCTGTAAAACGGCCCTGTAATACAGAGGTCTCTTTCTGATTGAAGATGCTTGTGTGGGTAGGGGCCATTTATGGGGTTTGGCTGACTCATCAAGGGCCTTGTGAGCAAACATTCTACTTGCCATGAGTAAGGAGTGGGCAGACATTCCACAGTGGGGAGCATGTGGAGAACAGGAGTACTTCTACCACCATCCTTAGCCCAGCCAGAGGTCAAAGTGGCTCCCATCAGAGTTTATAACAGCACATAGGTTACTTCCAACTTAGCAGGGCAAGACCTGCTAAGTAAGTAAGAGCTAGGTTTCTAATTAAGGAACAAACTTCTCCTGCTGCTATGCCGTATTAATCCAATGTTGGTGGTTTCTGTGTCAAGGGAATCACTGTCTGCCCTGATGGGTAAATAAACACCCACTTATCCTGAGCTAAGTGCAACAGAGACAACAGAACTGCCTAGAGCTTCTGAACCCAAAGGTTTTGGTTTTGAATGAGGTCCACAAACACCCAGGGGAAGATTTCTCAAACTCAGCTGCTGTGCACAGATAAAGCTGACTTGAGGTCCCCATGCCAGTGCTCTGAAGGCAGCCCAATGTGCAGATGGGTCAATGCCAAACACAAGTGCTGATCCAGAGTCAACACATCTACACTGAGGAGTCCCTGGGCACCTCTTGACCCTTTTAAACAGCCCTTGCAGTATGGCTGTGGGCTATGGCAGTGGGCAGCTTATCACATAGTACACCCAAGATATTGTAAACTAGATAGGACAACAACACTTCAAGCATTTTTGGAGAGACTTGATAAAGGAACAAGTATTTCCTAAGTAGCCCTAAAAGCCATCACTGCTGGACACCACAAATTTTGTATACACAAAGCTGAACAAAGAAAATTCATGCTTTTTTTTGAAGACTTGGAAGATATTAAGCAGGTGTTATCAAAAATACCAAATAATTTAATTGCAACATATAGGTCTGATTCCAAAAGATACCTAAGTCATTTAATATCTTATCGTAAACTATCCTATTGCAATTACATTTTTTGTTGATTTTGGAGAAACTACAAATCTGGTCCAGAAGGCAGACTCCCAGAGAAAATTATTACCATTGATAATTGAATAGAAAATTATTTCATTAATAATAATGGAAAATTATTAATACAGTTTACTGAATTGGTAGACATCCTCAACCAGTAAACAATAGAATCTTATATTGAAAATATACTCCTTGCATGAGAAGCTTCACCCTGGAGAAATGGCATGTTATTTATTAATAACATAGCACAACACTTAAACTACTATACAACTGATGGGATTTGGGATTAATTATCGTTTCTACGAACCATAAAACTTCTGCGAGAATAAATTTATATCAATGTGATAAAATAGGTGTTATAAAATATGTCTGTCAGTTGCCTGAGGGGCATTCAGAGTGTCAGAAAAAATTTTTCCAATTAAAAAAGGAAACATTTTTCTGAGTTTTTCCTTGGTGAAACTGCAATGCAGATCTGCCTTGAAAAATGTATTCTGATTCTGAAGTCTTAGTACGTTTGCATCCAAGCCTCATTTGTATCCTTAGACTGTGATAACCTGCATTCAAAGTGGTGCAGTACTTCACAGCCAGACTTGATTTCCATCATTGCATACCCATTACAATGACATTTCTGCTAATTCAAGCCAAATTAAGCCTCTCTGCAGGTTTAATTTCTAAACCAGGAGGGACTGACTTTGTTTGCTGAGTGATACTGTTTTCTCAGCTTCACTGGGGATATAATAGTCTGACTTTGCATTATGTCTCCTGACACATCCAAAACAAGAATCATCATCAAGACAGCAGCATTTTCTTCACAAGGGGTACTAGTTTTTGTGTTCAGAAATATAATCTGTGCTTTACTTGGGCAATTGTTTCATAAATATTTCTACTTGCAATTTTACTCAGCAAACAACCAGGCTTTGGTAAAGGTATATAAACACATTGCCAGCTCCACTCAATACTGCTTAACTCTTGAAGAGAAATCTGCAGTCATAATAAACAATTTGTGATATCTATATCTTCTGTGGACTGACACCATACCAAGAGATTTTCAGCCACTACAGCTCAGTGCAGTGCTCTGGGAGGAGACTTTTTAAGAGGCATTTGGCACCAGCAGGCCCAGGGACGCAGCCACCACTGTCACCCAAATTACTAGTCCACTCACACTCAGTCCTTATTTTCAAGAACTTCCCACATGAGGGACTAGCTTATAAAGGTATTTTGCTTTTTTTTTACATATGAGCAAGCAAACCCATTTGCTATTCAATTTATCCTTCTGCTTAGCATCTACTCTAGTGTATCTTTGGAATTTGAGATTTCTTTTTGTGAGAGAGCCAGAATAAATAAAGTTTTATCTGTTATACTATTGTCTAATTCTCTAATTCAAGTATTCAGACAGAATGCTTTTATCTTTCTTCACTTTTGAACTTTTGTTCCTTTCTGAAAGCTCATTCACTCCAATACAAGTGAATAACCACCCAATAACTAGGGTATTCTCCTTGCAAGAGACCTCTTTAAAACATTGGCAGAAAGGTTTCTGTTTTCACCCATTCATTTTCAGTGCTCTGAGGTCTCAGCCATGGTCCAGTTAAAAACCATGGGTAAATCTCCCAGTGACTCACAGCAGTGGTAACTCCTGATTTACAGAGATACCCCAATTGACAGGGTTGGCTGACTGGCTCCATCCCTTCAGGGATGTTGAATTGCTGTGGATCACCCCAGTTTTTACTGGCAAGGGAAAGCATCCCATCTCTGTCTTTAGACATCAAGAGAAGTGAGGTAAAACAACACCAAGTGTAGGAAAAAATTAAGCAGCAAGCAAAGGCATATGGACAGATGTGGTCTGAGGAAGGAGACTGGAAGCAGATAAAACCAACAAGGGAGTGGGGAGGAATGTAGCAGGTGGGGAAGGGAGGGGCAGAGAAAGCCAAGAAGTTAGCCAGAAAAAAATGATCCTCAGCATCTCTTAATCAGTATGACCTGCTATCTCCAAAATCTGTTCAGTGTTGGAACGCTTGAACTTCTCCCTGCCTGCATGCACAACTTTACTAATTACCTAAATGTTTGTCACTAACTTTGAAGCTGGAGAAGGCCACCTAGATATAATAACTTAAGCTGTGTTTGGAGATGGAAAAGAATTATAATTTCATTTGTCTGGTTTCATTGATTTCCACTACAATATAAATTCTGAAAATCAGTTTCCACTTTAAACACTAGTTGCTGTACCTAAGAGCTTTTATGTGGGCAAATATATTGTGACTCCTGCTACTAGTAGAAGCAAGTATTCTAGAAAATCATTCATGACTTGTCACCATGAGATACATCACTAGCTATGGAAGAATGAGAGGTTACAGAAGATTGATGAAGTTTAGCATTTCTTAAGAGGTCCTCATAAGAAAAGTTGGCTCTGTGAAGAAGAAAGAACATTTTGTCCTGCTGTCATTGCCATGCTCTAAAAAGTTTTGTTTTTTTCTTAGATTGGTACTTTTTAGGTAAAATAAAGGAAAACATTTCAAATTTTCATTTGGAAAAAAGAAGAGATTGAGACAATATGCATTTGTGATGCTGCATTTTATAATTTTCTGTTGATCTATTCTGTTCTTGCTGTGGGCATACAGCAGCACTGATTTCCTGAATGAAAGGCTGTCCAAATTCTAATTATGACCATACAAACAAAGTTCAAATAATCAAAAACAACTTTTTCTCTCTGCCTTTAATTTTCCTTGAATTCTGGCCAAAATTGCAGCTGCCTGTCTTTACAAGGTTTACATTAAAAGTTTACATTACAAGTTTACATTAAAAGTTTACATTGTTTGAACTGATATGTGTTATGCTCCACAGTCCAAAGCCTGAAGTTATTTCATCATTTTGGACACTTCACATTGGAGTTTTTGAGTAGTTCTCCCACTTGTGTGGTGATACGAATTTCACAGAAGCACCAGAAAGCACAAAATCACTATGATCCCTGTGTTCACTAGAGGTGTTTGGTTTGCACCAGATACCACTGAGTTCATTCAAAGCCCAGGCTGCCAGAGGCCTGTCAGGTCCTTCAGAGCAAGTCAGGCAACCTACAGATGCTTTTAGTGGGCTATGTGTGGCCACTTAGCCCACTAAATTTCCTAACTAAGGTCAATGCTTTTAATTCCTGAGTCTGGCCATCAAATTGAATGAGAGGCACCAGAGACATTCCACCCTCTGCACTAAGAGATGTGCTCTCCTACCTCACACTGGGTGAGGCCTCACACTGCCCAGGCCAGTTTATCAAGTACAGGCCTGCCCAAAGAGTAAAGCTAAATGAAGCAAACGATCCAAAAATCACACAAATAATTTACAGGAAGGCTAGATCTAGAAGTCAGGAATCTCATCCCTGTCTGCACTCCACCATGGATTTGTTTACGGACATGTTATCTGAACATCCTACGCTTTAAGAAAGATACTTCAAAAGTGGACCTGGAAAAACTCAGAGCAATCTTTGTTGAAATTTTGTAGGATGCAACTGACTGACACCTCGGTGTGCTGCCATTACACACATCTCAATTCATCAGTGAACTGTCCTTGCTGCCAGGTGTAAGTCAAAAAGCTTTGGAGACATGTTCCACAGCTCTTACTGTGGGAGAAATAAAGTAAAATGTCAGTGTGCTACTGGAAGGACTTTAGTGGCAGGGGTATGCTCATTCCATTTCACAGGTGTCACCTTTACCATATATTCTGGACTATCCTGGTTTTCAGAAGGTTCTATATTTTGTTCTACATGTCATCACATCTATTTTTTCCTATAGTCCTATTGAGTCTTTAAAAAAAAGAATTGTTGAAGCTCATCTAGTTTGGGTGCTTTGGTAAAAATCTTCTGCTTGCTGCTTATTCATAGAGGATGGCAGGATTAAAATAAGTGATATTAGCAATGACAAAACCCACTAGTGACTGTTTCCCACAACTTCTTATTTTAACAAATTCCCATCATCTCTTCCTTCAACCTGCTACTAGGAATTGTAAGGGGTTTAAGGTTTTCCTGGAACCCTAAATACAAATGTTATGCTTAGTTTGCAGAATTATGACTTTTCCCCTCCTTCTTTATCTTTGTAAATACAAGGACTCAAAAAGTGTTGCCTGTCCATTCTTTTACTGGCAAACTCAGAAGCCCATGATTCTTGTGATAAAATCCCTGTCTATTCCAAAGAACAGTGAAACCTTTTGTCACAACATGAGTATTTCCTGGAGCCATTTTTAAGTTCAGAAGTAAACAAATTTTCCATGAAAGTTTATTCAACTGCTATTCAAAGAACATTAACTCATATAGCTGCTTCTTTCCAGTACTATGCTTCTAACTCATATAAACACTGTGTTCTTACTTCACATTGAGGGAAGTCCAAATATTATTACAATACAGAATGCAAGCCAATATGGAGCATGTGCATCCACTGGTGATGCTTTCCCTGGTACATATCAGACTATTTTCAGAGTAATAGCAGATAACTCTTCAGAAGTACTACATATTCTTGTTTATAGAACACCATGAAAGCTGGCAGGTTTTTAAATTGCTGTTAATGGACACAGAAGTTTGCAGGATTTGAAACACATGCTCTGATATAGCTAAATTCAACAACCATGGATGTTTCCCATGGAAGTGTGAGATGTAGAACAGGGGTCAGCATCTTTTCAAGTGCAGTGTGTCAGACTACATTTTTTTCCCCAACTAGAGGCTAAGGGCACTTAAAAGACCGCAGTGGCAGCTAGAAAATACTCCATCTGAAGGGATGACCTCTCCTCCACTTCTGTCACTTTATGTTGTTGACCCTTGCCTTAGATGGAAACATTTCAGCCATATGCAGGCCTCTCTCTCTCTCTGCAGTACCTTAAACCCTCCAGGCTGATGCTGAACCCTTTCCTATTAAAATTTAAATCCATCAGTTATAGACTGAGATTATTCATAACCTTAAAATGAAACAAGTAACAGAAAACTAACTTCACCTTTCTTCAGGTAACAAGAATGGTAACTGTCTGGTCTATACATATTCCAGTACCTAATTTCCTCTTTGTTAATCTCTTACTTTTTCCAACCACAAAGTCATAAAAAATGAAATGAAAGGAGAAGTACACTAGACTGTGACCTTCACAAAACCATACATTTTTGCTGACCCTATACATTTCCACAAGATTTTGGAAAGAAGTAGTTAGAATTTATTTGACCATAGTGAAAGGTGAAGGGTCTTGTACAAAATACTGCTACACTGCCCCTAATGAGTCACCAGCTCTCATCAACTCATCTGGCTCATGTGGTGCCAGGTTGCAGATTGGTCATAAAAGTGGTTCCATTAGTCTCAGTGCTCTGACAATCCTGGGAGCTCCAGATGCACCAACAAGAATTCTGAAAAGGTCCCAGGTGTTTCTTGCCACCTCATTGCTATGCTCGTGATCTGCAGAATACATACAGCCGTAGACAGCAGGAATAAATGGTGATATAGATGACTGGCAGAGGAGAAGATGGAAAAACAGTGGGGGAGCAACAGTTGTGCTTTAATAATCTTTGTTTTTACACATGAGTAATGACATAAACATATTTGATTTTTAGAGAAAGATTATGAGCCTTTGAAAATAAAAGTAATACTTATAGTAAGGTTTTCATCACTCTGTCAAGTTAAATGTGCTTTTGTGCCCTGTAGCTTGACTATCATATCACACGAGAGATACGTAAGTTGCATATGAAAGACTGTTTTTCTTCTTGACGTTTTATTTTTCAAAGAAAAGATAAAACTCTGTTCCTCTGTTATTTGCTGAATAGACTAGAAATCCATTATCTAATTTTGTAGTTTAACTTGTAGCAACATTGTATACAAATCTGTAATCCACAAGCCTACAAATTTTTAAGCTTCCTACATGATTCTAGTAAATCCATTCTAGTAAAGGCAGCAAAACTCTTGATTTGAATGAAAATGGATTGTAAATATAAGACTTCATAGAAAAATGGGATCTAGCTGAGATGGAGGAATGGACTGACAGTCTATTCTCTTGGAAATTGCCTTATGAAACTCAAAAATGATAAGCCCGAATTGCTGCCCTTTGGAAGGAAGATCCTCTTGCAGTGACACCATCTGGGGACTGAGAGCTGGAGAGCAACTCTGTGTACAAAAGCCTGGAGGTCCAGTGGGCAGTGAGATGAATGTGAGCCAGCAGCGCCCTGGCAGCAGAGATGGCCAGCAGCCTTCTGGGATGCATTAGAAGGAGTAGAGCCACTAGATCAAGGATTCACAGCAGTGCACAGCAAGAGGGTGAGACATAGCAGGTGTAAGCTGGAACACAGCAGGTTCGACCTGAGCACACAAATGAACATTTGGCCTGTGAGAGCAGCTGCCGAAAGAGGACATGTAGTCTGCATCTTTATGGGTTTTCAGAAGTGGGTAAGGCAACTACTCAGCTCTCACAGCAACCCTGCCTCACCACTTGTTTGGATGAGAAACAACCTGGAGTACCTTCAAGCCTTAATTTCCCTGTTTTTAAGACTGTATTATACTGACAAGATCTTGGTTTGCCATGCTTTTGGAAAAACAGCAGTGTAGGTTTATTCAACAAAGTATGTGGTCTATTCAACACTTAAGTACAATGAGGCACATATAATTAAGCACTCACATTTTCAGCCCCTCCACTCAGTACAGTAACTCTGAGGCAGTAACCTCCTGAGGCATCCCATGTAACCTATTCTTGGAAGCGTAAGAGTACCCTCTGCTGGCTTAACACTGAAGTTGTGAAAAATCTGTACACTGAAACGGTGGGGCAGAGAGAAACTCCTTTTCCTGAGTAGCACAGCTGTGCATCTTTGCATGAGGCAAACAGCTGTGCTGTAGCATTTATCACCTACAAAGGGAATGCCTGAAGCAATATTGAACCACAGGCCATAGAGCTCTTTCCCAAACAACTGGAATTCCAGAGCTGTCCCATAAGAATGACTGTCCTGTCAAATAGCCTGTAAAGCACCATCTATGTGAACAGCTTTAGCCTAAAACAAAACTTATGCTAGGAACACTCTGTTTTGAACATGAACAGCGTGCAATGAATTGATAACAGAATTATGTCCTAAAAGACACAACAGCCTGTGTCTTAATGACTCATGTTTTCTCCCTTGCAAGCTCATGGTAAGAGTTTATCCAGCTTCTACAGGTCACACTGCAATAAAATTTCTTACTACAAAAGTTAACAAGAGGTATGAAGAATTTATTTTAATCACTGCATATCTTACAATGCATAATGAAAAAAATGTTAGAAGTTATTAAGCACTTCAACTGGCAGTTGTTCATCTATGGCACACAGGTCTACATATGCCTACCTACAAAAGTGATTCTTTATAAACATAAGCATTTCTGTGTATAGATGAGTAAATGAAAAAAGGGAGTAAAGATAATTCCTTATTTCCTAACCTAAATGCTAAGAAGCTGCTGCTTCAGTCCAAGCTCTTGGCCCCATTATTAAAGAGCTCCAAGAGACCAAGAGATCGCCACTGAAGATGGATACCACATCATCCCTTTCTAGTGGTAGTTTCGGGTCTTCGTTGTTTTAGTGTTTGAAAATGTGACACTGCTTGTTCCAGAAAAAAAAAAAATGAAAGCCAACTAAAAGCATATTTTTTATGCTAAAGGCCAAAGATGAGTTTCAGTTCCCTGAACAAGTTCCTCTTCCATCTTTTGCAAAGCAAAGATCTTATACAGGACTATCTTTTGTGTCTGTGCATTACCTCAAACAAATGAGGCATAATCACAGCTGCACATGGGAGAGCTCTTGTTCATTGTGCTAGTCATTAAAAATAACTACTATGAAATTATAATATATTCTGATAGATAAAATAATGTGGAATAATGGAAAATACATTACCTCAGCAAATTTTAAATTAGATACTGCATTTCCAAATGGCACAGAGAGAATAATTCCACATTGGCAACAGAAAAACAAGATGACCCACAAGGTCTCCCTTGTTAGAATACTGACTATTCACATATCTCTTTTTTTGGGCAGCCATTTTTATCTATGAAAAAAAACCCCAAACCAAAGCATAACAAAAATCCCCCAAAGAACAAAAAAAACCAACAAAACAAAAAAACTCAAATAAGTAGGACACTTCATTTCTTAGTTTTAAAGTATGTATTCATTCTTCTTCCATCTCATTAAAAAACAAAAATAAACCAAACTTTTTTTTTAACTAAGAAATACTAAAAAAAAAAATCAATATTTGTTTGGTTTTTTAATTGCAGAGAATTTCTTACAGGTACACAGAATGGGTAAGAATAACAGTATCTGGACCAAATTCCTAGAAGCCACTAAAAAAAATCAGTGTGAATCAGAACTGATTTTATTTAAGGAACTTTTTCTTTTTTCCTCAAGGAAGATAAATTTGCCTAGTCCAAGTATGATATCTATCAAAATTCCCCCAGAGATACAGAAAGATTTATGAAGTTACTGAATACATAAGCTACCAAAATGATACACTACGTGGACATCACAATTTCTCAATATGCTTAAAAACACTGACATAGCAGCCCCAGTAAGTATTTAAAGATCCAACTGTTTTCCTTTTTTCTTCTCTCTTGGATTTACTGTGCACTGTGAATACAGAATTCAGCAATAGAAACACATTGTTCTAGCTGCACAACTCCAGCTACTCTCATGCAGTTTCTGCACTAGTGGATGCAGTGTTAGATGTGAATCCTACACATCAAATGCTGTGATGCGAACTGGGGGACAAGTGAGGATTAGGGAATGTCTCTAACATAAAAAAGATGACCCTTAGTCCCAAAGAGCCTACAGCCACCTCACCAAGACTGAGTAAGAAAGGTTGGATTCAACAAAAAAAGCACCATAAAGCAGATTGACAATATTTTTACCTCAGCAGTAAATCAAGAAATATAACCAAATACTATTTTGCCTTCAGAGCAGTCACAGGATCATAACCCTTTATATAAGAATGGTAGACCTGGGCAGTTCAGACATCAGCATGAGAGGAAAGCTAAGGCAGTCCTAGACAGAAGGGTCCAAGGCAGTTGGTTGATTTTCAGTGATCACTTTCTCCAATCCTGATGTGCGGGAAATCAAGCAAAGGTGGCAGGAAGCTGACAAGAATGAACAACAAGCTCCTGACTAAAGCCATAAAAGGAACACAAAAGGTGGAAATAGTGGCAAGTGACCCAGAAGGAATACAGAGCCACTGTCCTAGCATGAAGGAATGGAATCAAGAAAGCCAAAGCCTGCTTGGAAAAGAACCGGCAAGGGATTTGAAGAGTATTAAGGGCTGCTATAGGCATGTCTACAGCAAATGAAATCATGAAATTAGAAAAGGTGTGAAGTTGCTGAAAGAGATGAGAAAAATTCCATTTTGATGAAAGGCAGGCAAAAAAAACCAAAAAACAAAACACAGGCAGTTGCCTTGAATAACCTCTGAAGATTCCTTTCAGAACAAAAAAAATTTGAATCTTAGGCAACAATCCATAGCAGTCTGACAGAGGACAGGGAGGGGTATCAGGAGGTCAGCTAGGACCATTATGGACAAATGTCCTTTATATTATTGCTACATATGATCCAGAACTTATTGGATTTTTTAGAAGTTTTTATTTTGTTGCTAGGGGTTTTGTTGTTTATTTTCCTCTTGACACATTTTTTTCAGTTAGTCACTTGTTAAGACAAACTTGGTGCAGCATTAAGAATGGTCTGAAAGTAACCTGAAAGGCAGGGTGCACCCTGTTCATCAGGGAGAATTGTCTCAATATATCCATATAGTGCCACATACACCGAGAGCTTTATGCTCTAAGTGTGATTTGGTGATTTTCACAACTATTGGTGTTTTTGCAACTTGCAAATATCATTGTTTGACTCTTCAACTGACAACTGCCTGAGTAGTACCTCTCCCATATGCGTTAGGATGATGTATGAACAGTCCTCATAATCCATAAAATGAAAAAAGTCCTATTTATACAGCGTATCCCATATATTTTACAGTCATCTGTGTCCTGATCTTGTATATAACTTACAGACTTTGGCACCTTTCCTGAGAAAGAAGATTATGATTTGAACCCTTTCATGTGATCGCCGACTTCCTGAATTACCATCAAGGTGTTCTGCAAAAGAGAATTCATTTGCCCTATTTAGGAATGGATAGTGTCGCATTTTGAACATAACCCAGTGGCTATTACAGACATGTCGGGAATTCGCATCAAAGAAAATATTCAGTATTATGTGCCAATGTTTAGCTGAAAAAATTCAGCACATACCTTGACTTCTAATTTTAGGCACTGCAGGATTGTCATATTGGTACTGCATACTTGAGACTGCTTTCCTGGTCTTATTTAGTACCTTAATTGAAACGTGAAGGTCTCTAAGTTTGCTTGCTCCTGGAAAGTGTTTCTGGACTTCCCATGGAGTCCAGCTATCACACACAAGAGGATCTTGTCCTTTCAAGTGCCTAGATACATTATTGAGTACTATTTCCCATGGCAAAAAACCACTTAGTTTTAGGTCAAGAAACTCCAAAGTAGTAGCAAAACAATCTAGGAAAATGGATGCTGCTTCCAGTTTGGTATCACCGTATGAAGTTCACAAAATACATCACAGATGTGGGTCTAAAAGTTCACCTTGATACTTATTACAAAAGTACCTACCACTTCACCAACCAACCTGCCAGTAACCAACACTTCACTGAGGCACAAATCTTGTTTGTTGGGTATCCAGACCACTTCTGAAGTATTTACCAACATATTTGTATCGTTGGACATGAGACCTGTTCATCCAGACAAGCCTAAGTACAACCTCTTGTACCACATAACCAGATGTCCTTACAACACAATGAAAAATTTAATGGGAACAGTTCACTTTCTTTTAGCACAAGAATATTATCATATACACTAGAAAGTATTTATAGTCTGGACTGGCTTGGTTAACCAAATGTACTTTACCTTCATTGCCAGTTTCTGCTAATCAGTTCAAATCTTACTCCTCCATCCCCTCCATTCTGATTATAAAGGGCAAAACCCAAGACAACTCAAAATCCAATCCCCACTGTATTCAAGGCAGAGGGGGGAGAAAAGATTAAGTTCAGTCAAGACAATTTTTAGTTTCACCTTCTAAAATGGAACAGTAATTACAGTCTGAAGAAGTAAAAGGAGAACACAGAACAAAACAAGGGAACTAACTCTTTAAAAACTCAGCATCAAGAGGGCAGAAGACAGCAGCATAGTACTAAATATTTATCACATATATACCATGGCCAATATTCCTTCAGTGAAAGCTCTAAATATTTGAATTCACCTTTCTGGATTCCACAATAATTTAATGCAGAGCAATATATGCCTATATTTGGTGGCAGGAGAATGGGAGAATTGAGGAGAATAGACTATTAGTGACTCCTAATACCCAGGCACTACATCTATATGTTTTGTAGGGAACAACATTCTGATTGATGGTTCTACTTTGGTAATGGAAAGCTGAAAGCATTTTTCTCCAGAACTGAAAAACAGTCTGGTTGTATCAGACTACTCATTACTTTTGCAGGTCAGGTGAGGAAGAATTTCTCCTCTATCACCACAGAAAAACAAATTCTTGAAATTCTTGGTTTTTAATCAGTTCATCCCAGAGTGGAGCTTAACTAAGACAATTTGGTTAAGGCTTTCTGTCCAAAGTTTTGGCAGCAAATGCTTCCACAATGTAGTTAGAACCTCATCAGGCATCCCCCAGAGTCCCAAGTTGAAAGGAACTTAAGAGTAGCAAGTTCTTCTTCATAGGGAAGCATTATTTCAGGCTTGGAACATTAATAAAAGAGTTTGTAGTCTGACAGACAATTCCCTTGAGTGTGAGTTGATGGTAGTTTCTAAACAGTACCAACATTTCCTGTTATGATTAACAACCATTCATACCACAACCTGCAATACCTGGGAGTTAAATGTGAGTAACACAGAGAAGCTACGCTCCTGCAGGATCCTTAGGGACTAACACTACTGTGGCTCCACCTGTACTAAAAACCCTAAAGATCCTTGAGTTGTATTCCATGTGCTTTCCAAACTGCCTACTTTTTCCTCCCTTTGATTTAGTACTCATCAAATACAATGCCTACCCTCCAACTTGCAAGATTTTGTGGCAAATAGGCCCATCTTTGACAATTACAGCTGAGAAAGCATTGAAGATTTCATATTCTGACTGGCAAATTAAGGAACATCTAGATACAACAGTTAAAGAAAACTGTTACAGATACCTTAACACCACTAGGTATTTAAACTACCATGCCCAAAATCAGCTTAGACAGCTTTTAACATAGGAATTCAACAGAATGACATTTTGTACAATATTCACCTAGGTATCTGTCACATACAAATCCTCCATGCACTGTTCATAAACTGAACTGTGACTTAGCTTGAACAAAAGTCTTCAGAAGTATATAGAAGATGTCTGATCTTTACTGCTCAACAGAATAGGTCAATCCTATTTCATAGCCTTTTTATGTACCCTGACCTCAGAGTACTGTCTGAAACTTCATAGCTAAGCCTAAACTGTGCTCTTCTTAGCTGTATTCAACAACCCTTTGTATCCAGCATCACAATGTAGCCTAAACTTTACTTACTTCCACCAGTTTGTACATGGATGGTCTTTATCTTATTTACAGCTGTGACAGCCTCCAGGATATATCCATTTTAGCTCTCATACTTGCCTTTAAGCTTAGAGACAACACATACAAAGTTGTATCTATGTTATGCTTATAAGCTTTCCCTCTGAAATGGCACAAGATACAAGATGAAAAATTTATTGTAGTATGCTTGCTCTGCAGTAGACAGGAAGCTATTACACACAGCAGTAGGTTGTACTGAAAGTCCTGTATTCATCAATTCTAGAGAGAACCCACATAATAACTATGAGCCATTGCAGGCATGAGTTAGCCAAACCTACTGTTCATCACCTTCTAAACTAGTTTACATAGTTAATGTAAGAATCTGTCAGAGAGACCTGTGTACCTTTGAAAAGTTAAGTTGCCATAATTCTTCCTTTAGAACAAAGTGTGTGTGAGAGAGAGGATGTTCTTGGGGTTTTTATTTCATGTATATTCCAATACAACTGTGTGCTAGAATTCAGTGCTGAAGTGAAATAAAGTTTACAAGGCTCTGGGGTTTTGGTTTTTTGAGTGTTGTTTCGGTTGGTCTTGTAGTTTTTCACTGACTTGAAAAGAAAAATAGGCATGCCAAAACATCAAGGTCTTAACATCTTAAAAATTTTAAGGCACATTCCAACAAAATACACTTTTATTGAATGGAATATTAGGCATTCTATTTTGTTTAAGGGAACAGTGCTTCCCTCCCCCCCAGAGAGACTCCCTTTGACAATTTCCAAAACCTGTATTTCAATTACAGAAATATTTCTCATGATTAAAAACAACAAACTTCCGTCTAAATTTTCCTTGAATTATGAAGTGCAACTAAATTCTTCCAGAAGAAAACAGTTTTCAGGAGGCACTAGAATGAGAAGCCTGCAAGTTGTTTACAGTTGCTGGGTACAGTGTTATGTTCATTCAAATTTTATACTAACCCATCTAGACTGTAGTTTTTGAAGAGTTATATAAAAAGTGGGATTTAAGAATAAAGAAATGCAGCTTAAGGAGCAGGTTGACACCATTTAAAAAAAAGTCTTAATGGCAACCTGCGTATTTCATACCACTTCCACAGTATGTCAGCTAGCAGAGGCTTAGTCCAATAATTTAAAACTTTAGATAGGAATGTCTTTTGGTTCTGAATGCAGATCATAAGTCAACATGTTCAGTATGTGAAGGCTCAGTTGTTTCACTCTCTACTTCCTCTCCTGTGAAGTTAAATAGCACAATTAGAATACAAATCTATTATCAATTATATATATAGAATTAATTATATATATTAACTGTAATTTTTGAAATTATGATTATTTTAAAGAGAAACCCAAATTAACATATTTATCAAGACTAGAAAAGCAATTAAGCCATATATATAACACCTATGTGCACCATTCTCTTAACCTAAGCTTGTATTTATTTACTATGTGCAAACAAAATTTTTCAAATAAATTGGTATTATACTACTAGTGGAAGGGAAAAAAAAGTCAGCACAGGCACTTCTGTTCTAGGCTTTTGTTTTCAGTTATTCACAGTGAATTTCCTCCCGTCCACACATCCTGTCAGTAGTAGTTTCAGGATTTGAAAAAGTAGGGCAAGTCTTACTCAGAATTGTTTTTATAGTACAAACTGCTCAGTTCAGCTGTTAAAACAACTTGTAGAAAAGCTGAGCAATTTTATCATATTGGGAAAAGCATTATCTAAACAAAAAAAAACTAAGCCAATTTGTCAACCTTTTATTTTGCTTTTAGTCTCAAAATGTCAGACCACATTAACAAAGACAGTATCTGATACCCTGCATAGCTGTATCAGAGAAGTATGTAACTGGTTCTATAGGACTAATAACAGTGAGCACTGAGAGTAAAAGGAATGAACTGAGTGGCCTTGAGCAACACAACATCCATCATTACAATATTTTAGTACAAGATGAAAAATCAGTCTTGGGGATGGAAATGGGAGGACAAAAAAACCCACCCAAACAAGCTAAGTAGAAAGAAAAAGTACGAAATTAGGTGTCTCTCAAGTATTCTTCTACAGCTGTTATTGTAAAATAATCCCATCTTTCTCTTTGGAATTGTTAAAGAGGCCTAGATGGAGTAACAGTGCATTTAATTAATGTATTTCTGTCCATATGGGTCAATACACCCTAGAAAAGAATGATAGTTGAATTTTTTGACTGGATTTATAATTTAAGTGAAGCTAAACAGTTCCCTATGACTGACAGATGTTCCCCATTTTCATCTTAACGCCAGCTCTGGCACTTACATGATCACAAAATAAACACATTCAGCTTTTTTATCCAGCAAAAAGAATTTGTAATTCTTTTTCCAATTTGCAATTTTTGGAGATTTCAATGAGTTGAAGATTGCATGCAATCAGACAAACCCTTATGTCACTACAATTAATGATAAAGAAAGTAAGTGGGGAGGACAAGTTCCTTTTTATGACATCAGAAATTTGTTAGCTCATTTTATGTAAAAAAGCCAGACCCTTAAGTGACTTAAAAACACAACCTTGAGTTAAGCAAAAATGTAGCAACAGAAGAACAGAATGTTTAAAAACATAAACTA
Source organism: Chloebia gouldiae (assembly GCA_003676055.1). Lineage (NCBI taxonomy): Eukaryota > Metazoa > Chordata > Aves > Passeriformes > Passeridae > Chloebia > Chloebia gouldiae. The sequence continues at coordinate 3,063,023 of QUSF01000009.1, read as the reverse complement.
TCTTTAGGCAAAAAACACACATCAGAGTGTAGTCTACACTACAAACTATTGCTACAGACCGTAGCTGTGTGAAGATGAGAAATTATATAGAGGGATTTACAAGTAACTAGACCCTTAGACTTACATAAAACTCCAAGTTGTTGATACAGCATTTTTTTTATTGTCCCTGAAAAGCCACTTACCTGGTTTTACAGTTCGAACACATGTTCCATCCTTATCTTCAAACCCTTCTGAACATACACACTTGTAGCTACCAGACGTATTAACACAGTCTTGATTCTCTTTCATGCAGACCTTTTCAGGAAGGTTACATTCATCTACATCTAGAGATAGCACAGGGAAAGAAAGAGTCCACTGCTGTTATTTTGTTATAAACCTTATTTGTGCTCGGTCATATAAACAAAAGTCTATTCAAATATGAAAAACACTGAGAAGCAGAAGGCTGCTGCAAGAGATTTAATTCTTCACGATTTGGACTGTTTCAAAGTTACTCAGCTAACACTCAGTACTGTTGTTTTTTAATGTTTTGCAAGTCCCTGTACGGAGAAATGTATTAAGTAGTTACGTTTGTCACAATTAGGCAATTTGTCTTGACCTACTGAACATTTCCCCCACAGTCATTTTCTATTTATGCCATCAAAGTATAGCTAAAGGAAACAGAGCTTGTAAATACTACATCATCACAGTTAACAGCTACGCCGGATTATGCTTATCTCCTGTTAATTCCCACAGAGGAAGTCTAATTTCAAGTTATAATTCACTAAGAATGAATATCATTTGAATTTGGACATTGATGGATTATCACAATGCCTCCCTTTCTGCTACAAAATGAATAGAAACACAGATCTGACAAAGTGGTAAGTAACTGACAAAAGACTCATGTAGCTGTTTCCTGAAGCTACTATAAAATACCTTGTTCCTTTGTACCAGTGATTCACTTTAAGTCTTGTCAAGCATATCAGCTCAGTAATATAAAGTAATTTACTGAAAATGTCTTTGCAGCTAATATCAGAATGACTGGGTTCACTTTGGCAGGCATGAAAGCTGAAGCACACAAATGTGAATGCACTTAGGAGCTCCTCAGCATGGCTAACCAAGAGTGAGCTAACCAGCATTCTACCAGCTACTGCTAAATCCACCAACCTGTACACGCCTCATCTTCCTTCACGTATCCAGATGAACAGGCCTTACATTTTTCAGGACCTTCTCCCGTGCAACCTACGCAGCTGGCATCACATGCTAAAGATAAAACATTTTATGCACAAAAAAATTGTGTATCTGGGGTTTAAAATACCACCCTTAAAGCCAGATTGCTTACCCACACAAGGAATCACAGAATGGTTTGGGCTGGAAGTTGACCTTAAAGATAATCTAGCTCCAACCCCCCTGCCATAGGCTGGATGCCTTTCACTAGACCAGGTTGCTCAGAGTTCCAGCCAACCAGTCTTTGAACAAATCCAGGGACAGGGCATTCATAACTTCTCAGGTCCAGTGCCTCAACACCATTATAGTAAAGATTTTCTTCCTAATATCTAATCTAATCTATTTCAGCTTGAATCCATTCCCCTTGTCTTGTCCACTACATGCCCCTGTAAAAAGCCCTTCTCCATCTTTGTTGTAGGCTCTGGAGCTTTTTCTTGCTCAGAATGGACAATCCCAGCTCTTTCAGCCTGCCTTAAAGGAGAGGTGACCCTCTTGATCAAGATTTTCACAGCTGTCCTCTGGACCCACTCAGGCAGGTCCATGCCTGCCTTATGCTGGAGATCCCAGAGCTGGAGGGTCTCAAAAAAGCCAAAGAGAAATAACCAGAAATCTCTTGTTTTGCTCATACAATAGGTCTAAAGCCTCATCATCTCTGTGCCCAGTGAGGATCAGTCCACACTGTACCAAATACCCATCAGGCATTTTCTAAGCATAACCTCTAGCATTAGTTTATGATTCCAGACAGTACAATACAAAAGAAAGATTGAAAATAAACCTTTGCATGAGAAAGATCCATCTGTGTTCAAACAATACTGGTGATCTTTGCAAGGAGAAGTAGCACATTCATCTAAATCTGAAGATAAAAAGTGACAAGTTACCTAAATTAGTAGTTCTGATTAAATAGACAGATTAATACTTGAATGCTACTGAGAAGAGTTATTGCAATGAGTTTGGGGTCAGGTATGCAACATGGTACACCCAGAAGTAGCACAGTAACATACACTGTTTGTTCAGCTTAAACCTGTATTAGAAAATCAAAACTGATCCTCATATGCTTTGTGATGACAATAACATGTACCAGAAATTCAAGAGCTCAAACTAAATAAACTTCCAGGATATCTGCAATCCCTGCCATTTTGAAGTCATGCATTTTTGCAAATATCATAACAAACAAGCAGAAACACTATTGTTCTGGAACACTGTTTTCTCTTGTACTCCTACGTTATGAAGTTCCAGGGCTTTTTATAAGACTAAAAAACTATACTACTGCACATACATGCACCTCTTAGTATTCTACAGAAAGCAAATTGAAACAAACCATGTTATGATTAGGACCAGTCAGACTGAAAACCAATTCTACTGCAGAGTTAAAACATGCAAGCCTTATGATTTTAAGAAAAGGCTGCAACAATATTTCATTAAAAAATTCAAAGAAAGAAAGGCTATTTCAGTCCCTTTCTTCCTGTCATTGCTGTCATTCTCATCCTGTTGTTGCACCCATCATTCCTACTGATTACTCAATTGATTTATAGTTCATTAGTGGCAATAATTATCTGGAAAAAACTCACCTGTACAGAAGACAGTACCAAAGCATCTTAAAAACGCCCTGGGAGTGCTCAGTAGTTGCCTAAGCAGGTATTGAAAGAGCTGTAATTCAAAACCAGTTCTCACTGGCACTTTGAAAAGGAAGCAGTGTTCACATAATTTCTAAGACACTGTTTCCGGGCATTACGTTAGAGGTCTTTAAAGGGTGGTTTAAAGGGTCTTTCAACCACTAAAACAGAATGTGTTACTTTCCCCTAGTGCATTCCTGCATTGGGAGTATTTTTAGTATTCACATTTATCTTCTTGTAAACCAACTTAAATGCTAAGATACAAACAGGTAAGAGATTAATGGAAGCACTGAGCTTGATGTCTCCTGGTATTTCTGTGCAACAACAGGAAAAGTTAGCATGTATCACTTTTAGTGAAGTGTTTAAACTCTATTAGGGTTGAGCCTTTACAACAAAGTTATGTGAAGGTAAACATGCAATTAGTACAAAATATGTTAAGTTTATACAAATCTTCTACTAATTGACAAAATAGCTTAAAGTCAAGAGCAGGACATTGTTTAGCATTCAAATAAATACCAAGAAAACTCAAGTCTAAAAAGAAACACCCCACTTGCTGCTCTATGAGTTCCATTAAACTAAAAAGACATACAATGAACAGTATAATAAAGGTAACTATCATCACCAGGCAATCAGTGGTGAGAAAATACTGCTTTCCTGCAATATGAAGTAAGTTAGGAAGAGAGAGACTAATAAAACTGTAGAAATCTAAATAGACAGATCATTTCCATAAAATAAAATAAAACTTGGAAGTGATGCCACCTAATCTGACAGTGCTACTACAAAACCTGTTTGAAGTCTGACAAGCATTACTCACCCACACAAGCTCCATCTTCATTTTTAGTCCAGCCTTCTTTACAATCTTGGCAGTCCTTGTTACTTGAACCAGTACAAGTCTTACAGGCAGCATGACAGGCTGAGAGGAGAAAACTGCAACCTGAGTTTTGTTGAGAGATCCCAAGACAAGTTTGGGCACACACACTCTCATAGAAAACTTTATATAGGATTCAGTGGAAGCCATCATTTTTTAGCAGTTTGAAACTCCCATTCACAAGACACTACCCCCATAAAATCAAGATTTAATTTAGAAACGTGCAGCTATCTCACCAAAACAACTGCAAAATACCAACGGAAACCAAACCTAGCAATTACAGTTATTTGCACCACTGAGAACACTGCCATGAAATTCTAGTGACTAGAAGTGGCAGGTCCAATTTCTAAACTATTTGGAAAGAGGAGATCAGGAAGGCAAACTTAGCTCAGCCCCTCAAGGCTGGCACATGAGTTTAAACATCAAACTCTGCACTTCCCTACCAAATGACTCCTCACACAGCTTATATTAGCAACTAGCTATGAGAGCAATTTATGAAGTGATTTAACTCTGAAGACCTTCAGAAGGAACTGCACTAGAAATCCAGCTGTATATACATATATATGTATACCCTATATAGCATTTGTATATTATATATTGTCATCTAAAACAAATCATAAAGAAGAATTACAACACAACCAGATCTAAAAAAACAACAAAACAATACAAAACAATCAAATTGAAAACAATCTTATTAGACCCCAGAGTCAGGAAGCAGCTGTTGCAGAATCTCATAAGGGGTCTGAGAAGAATTGAAAATCTGATCAATGTAAAATTTTACTCCTATGACCTGACTTTGTTTCAAAATTAAATTTAGGCATATCTAACTGGAATCTAAGTAGTTTGCAGTACAGATTAACTGTTTTCATTTACTCCATTTAAGCTCATCTGAGACATGAGGAAAATTTAACTTTTAAAGCAGTCCAGTATGTAGTAATTTCAGCTCAAGATTTTAACAGTACTTTGGAAGTAAAGAAGCAAAGAGTTTTATGAATTCTTCTTCTTAAAGCAGAAAAAACAAATTTAAAACCAAGGGCAATGTGTAAAGACAACTTAGCAAAATCTCAGAATTACACTAAAGTGACTGACATGTCTTTTATGCTTAAAGCTGACCAAACTGTGTTTTGTTCCTACATTTGTTAGTTTCAAATGTTTATAGTTTTGCTTGCAAAAATTGAGGAAGTAACACAAAGATATAAGCATGTGTTAAGACTTCGTTACCTGTACAAACAGAATGTGTCTCGTTTCTCAAGGAACTGAAGTAACCACTAGAACACTCCAAGCAAAACTGTCCTGTGTACTCCTTCTTACAGCTGCATGAGCCATCTCCACCTCGGGTACCATCACCATCACAGTGGCCATTTCCATGGCAAGGTCTTTCTGATCCACCATGACAAGCTAAAAAAGGATCAAATATATTTTTAAATCGAATGCTTAAGGAAATAACTTTCTACTCTCAGACAAGCACCCAAAGTCCCTCTCTCTTCACAGAAATTAAAATAAAAATTAATTTTTAAAGGTCACACTAAAGCAGGATATAATTTTCAAGAGTCTTTTTCACCCTTAAGAGTAACCAAAAGTTTTGCAATAAGGCAATGCTTAATAATATATCCAAATATAAGGGAAATCCAAAACAATCTCCAGGAAAGTTCAGTTATCATTTTGATTTTGGATATAGACCATGGCTCAAAATTGTATGTCTCTTCCCAGCTTTCTGAATAAAACTGGTATCTTTATTTTTTCTGGATCTCAAAGAAGGTTCATATTACATTAGTAAAAATATACCAGCTATCATTTAGATCAATATAGGGAATGAGGACTTTGATTTTGGTCACTTAATATATTGGTAAAAATTATCTCTTAATAAGGTGCAAAGTTTTAGAGATTTATAAATTTTAACAGGTTCAGATATCCCTCAGCACTTTTGCAAAGACCTTACTTTCACCTCCCACCTACTTTTACCCAATTTTTCTCATTGCCTTTTTAACTGATCCTCAGTGGCAAGTTTCTTCATTTAGACCCCAGCAGCATTTGGGTTAACTCTTGAAACTGGTCAAGGATTCTTGTCTACACAGATTCTGCAAGGCCACCTAAACAACAGACTTCATGTTACAGAGAGCCCTTAAGGATGGGTCAGGTGTGGATATTAGCATCAGATGGATTGTTTCTGCACATGTTGTTACCCTTGACAGCTTAGTACATTACTGCATGCCCAGAGGACTTTTATTCAGGCAGGATATTCACAAGGTAGCCACTCAACTATGAGGCAGAAAGCAGGTACATACTACACAGCAGCCTGTGTCTCATACAAAATATCATGTATCATGTATTTGTCTGTGACAGTAAAGACTGAAACAAAAAGGTAAAAAAAACCAGTATTTGCTATTGAATTTTTCAGAAGAAAAATTACCAAGGCAATCGGGTCCATAAGTTCCAGCAGGGCAGCAAACTTCTATTGTTTCAATGCAAAACCATTTAAACAAATCTGGATACTTCTTCTTTCTGTATATGAAAGACATTCATTTACAAACAAAAGGAGCAACAATTCTTTAAAAGCCAGCTCACCCAACTGATCCAGCAAAATACAGGAGAGAAACCTATTGCACATGACAGATTAGAAACCTAATTCTTCTGAAGATTTCAGGAATCAATTTCTAGAAGTCCTCCAACTTGAAAACATAGCTTTTAAAATACAATACTATTAACAAGCTGAACTCAAATTTTATAAATTAGATTTAGGAAAAAAGTGAAGTAAGAGCAACAAATAAAATCAATTCTTCTTCATACATGTACACAGGCCATTTTTTAAACACCTTACTTTTAGGGAAACTTTATATACAGTTTAGACAGTCTTACTTATGCCTTTCTCTTATAGATAATTTCTGTATCTTTATCTCAAATATACAGAAGATAGCCTGGAAGAGATATGAACATTTGTTCAAATTATTGGCTACTTGATGATAGGGTTAAAATTTCTCCTTTTTTAGCATTGATCGAGTATTATTTTAGAAGACATTTTTAAATTTAACAAGTCAGTTATGTGCTACTTGAGCACCAGCATACAGCCCCAATTAATTGAGTCCACTCCCTGCTCCTCTCAGGACTTCCTACACTAAATTATGTGAGCAAGAGTGTCCTGCAGATGATGCCTGAACTCTGACAGGCTTGGTGCTGCTGTGGGGAACCTGTTCCAGTGATTGACCACCCTTTACATAACAACTTGTAAAAAATGCCTAAGGTATTCATGGGCAAAGAATCTGTCTTTGGAAACTACCACAGAAACTGAATGACATTTGGATACTGCAGATTAAAGAATGGAAGGCAAACAATCAATTAATTGCATGCACTCAAAAGGTCTATTAAATACAGAAACTTTCCAAAAACCAATGTGTTCTGTGAATTATTTTGATTATTTTAAGAAGTTTACTATGCCAAATTTTCTAGTTTCCAGTTCTGCAAATTTTAGCCAAATTAAAGACTCTGGGTTGCATAGTTTACCTTTCTGGAAGGCATGTCCTATGAGGAGCACCTAAGGACTCTGTGCTTGTCTAGAAGGAGGTGGAGGGGGTGGCCTCATTGCCTCTGCAGCTTCCTGAGGAGGGAAATGGGAGAAGGAGGTGCCAATCTCTGCTGCATTTAATGACAGGACACAAGGGAAGGGTTCACAGCTGCACCAGGAGAGGTTTACACTGGACATTAGGAAGCATTTCTTTACCAAGAGGGTGATCAAACACTGGGACAGGTTTCCTAGAGAGGTGGTGAAGGCCCCAAGCCTATCAGTGCTTTAGAGGTGTTGGGAAAATGACCCTAACAACATGCTTTAACTTTTGATCTGCCCTGAAGCAGTCAGTCAGTGGGACTAAGTGATCATTTTAGGTTCCTTGCAAGTGAAATATTCTATTTTCTGCTCTGCTATTCTACTCTATTCCCTTCACTACATGTTACCATATATACAATCCTGTATAGTTAGGTAAAAGGATAGTAATTTAGAAGAAAGTAGAATATCAAAAAGCCCTCTCCAGTTATGAAACATTACAATGGCAGTTCACTCTATTGTATTCTAGTTAATTAGGAGTGGTGACAGTCTAAATTAGTGAAAAATACTTAGAAGAATTGTGATTTGGAACAAAAAAACCCAAACATTAAGAAATGTAAATGTTACACTGCCATCCATGCACTAATTATATTTATGACTAGTGTATAAAAAGCTTAGCTTTAACACAAATCCTAGTCTAGCTTAAAATGCAGGTAGAAAAGCCAGCTGCTACTCTACCATTTGCAAGAGATCCAACTTCTACCTTGACTAGCACCAACTATTTTTTTGATTGTCAGGAGAACAAAATGAAGTGTCAGGGAGAAAAGCAAGCAAACAACCCACAAGAGCCAAAAAGCCTTTTGCAGTTTTGTGACAAAGGAAAACAAATAAGGGACTAAATTTCAAAATTTTCCAATGTTAGTTTGCCTTGACACCCTACTAGTAACTAAGCAGACAGTGTATAAGAAACAAGTGTAGATGCTTTGGTGCAACACTGCTGGAATTGAAAATCAAAAAGAACATAGTATAGCAGCACAGGATACTAAAAGTTAGCCTGAAATCAGCTGCACCCAAAGGCAACTCTTGAAAGACAATGAAAAATTGCCTATACTGCTATTTTTCAGGCACAACATTAAACATTAGTTCATCCTCTTGGATAATTTATTCACACAAAGGTCTCCACCAAGAAAATGATACTTACAATTTGAACCACCATTTTTCTATAAGCTCTTCGTGTTCTTCTACCATGTTGTTACATTCAAAGTTACTACTGTCACACAGATTCTCTATGATCTCTACAAGACGAATTTCACTACAAGCCAAGAAGGAAAATGGTAAATTTAGTTTAAATGTTCAATACAACTCAAGACCTGACAGAGCAGCCAGACTTCAGAGAATATTTCATCAGTTTATGGGGTGCCTTGAATTAGTTTCAAAACATACTAAATATCAGAGCAAAGAATTAAAAAACATTACTTCAATCAAAAAAGAAACCCAACCCAGAATAATGACTACAAGAAAGCTGTGACTTGCTTGCATTTACTATATTTCTAGATTGTAGGTTTGATAGATTTTTAGCTTCCCAGAAAACTGGAGTGCAGTACTTTAATGTTCAACAAAAAATGTAATGTATTTTTATTTGACACAAGCACGTGAATCTCACAGTAACATCTCAGTGGTCCAACTAAGATAAAAAAATTAATTTGAAATGCAGGAGAAAGGCATCAAGTTACTTTTCTCCATGGTTGACCAGATATGCATACAGTAATCTGCCTTCTCTTTGACACTGAAACAGTGACAACTCTAGGGAGAAGATATTACTTTAATTCTAAATCAAGCATTTCAATACTCTGTATCTTTTATGACTAGCAATAAAGTATTGACCACTATTCATTAGTTTAAGACTTTATTAGTAAAAAAAAAACCAACAAACTACTATGACTAATTACAGAAATAATTTTGGTTGTTTTCAGAAAAAAGGCAAATAGAAGCAATAATAAGGCATTGAAGTCTTTACTATAATCTTTAGATTACAATGTTACGCAACATTATAATCATTAAGAATTTAAGGTTTGAACAAGAAAAACCTTAGCTGCCAAATTCAATATTTAAGTTTCAAACAAACAATGGTACAGTGAAATTAACACAAAATGTAGTTGAATGACAACACAGTAAAAACAAAATACAGTTGAATGAGAAGTACTGAGACAGCTCACCTGGACTCATACTTTGACAGTGTCTTCTCTTCCCAAGCAGTGTTTCCACCACCAAAGTTTTTTTTAGCTGTATCTGCTAAACCCTACAAATAAAACACAGCAGAAATTACATAGGGTTTGTTTCTAGCAAAAATTAAGGGCAATAACAAATACTTATATAGAAATTATGAAAAGCACCATGCATAAACTACAGTCGAGCTCTCAAGCTGCTGATCAAATTCGTAAGTAAAAGCAACAGCTAATGACAACACGAAAAGTGAAAAAGTGTATGTTACAGCGTAACATGATTAAATTTTCCTAATGCATAAACAAAGCCGTGTTACAGTCTTGATTTACAAAAAACAAACAAACAAACAAAAAAATAAAACTATGTGTGCATGAAACTTTAAAGCCTCTCCCTCAAGTTCTCAGGAAATTTATTACTTATTGCCATTTGGACAGAACCTCTACTTCATTGTGTTTGATAACAGCCGGGTCTGCACCAAGCTGTAAGTCAGGCACACCACCGTACAACAGGGCGGCCAGCACAGCCAATGCCACCAGACGACACCTGGCAGAAAACCCCGCAGTTCAAGTGACCTGGCGAGCCCGCAGCAGCCGATATGCGAACAGAGAGCACACAGCACCGGCCACCAGGCGCGGCAGCCCCTCGCTGCCGGCGCAGAATTTACTATGCCACACGTAAGGCTGCTGAAAGTGGCAACAGACAGCGAAGTGGGACGAAGCTTTCCACCAGCACTTCCCACGGAGCTGGATGCGCTCCAAGAGAGCCAGCCTTTTTACACAAAAAGCACCAAAACACCTTTGGCAGGAGAGATGGAGGAGCTCCGCCACCCACCCGCCTCAGCACCGCGAGCGCTGCCGGGGCGGGACCCGCCGCTGCTCCATCGCCGGGCCGGGCGCCGCCCGAAGGCGGCTCCAGCCGCGGCCGTCCCGCAGCCCGGCCTCCGGGCACACGGCCGGCCGGCCCCGCGCCGAGGGCCGCCGCTGCCGCTCGGCGCCCGCCGCACGCGCGGAGCCCCCTACGGCGCTGCTCGACCCCGCCGGGAGCCCCCGCGAACCCCCGACCCAGCCGGGGCCGTCCGCCCGCACCCCGCGGCCCACCTGGTTGAACCTGTCCACGATGCCCCGGCAGGTGGAGCACGCCAAGCGCCGCCGCTCGCCGGCGCCGCTCACAGGCAGCGACAGCAGCAGGGCGGCACAGAGCAGCACGGCCAAGACCATGCGAGGCGGCCGCGGCGCGGGGCCCGGGCGCGGAGAGGGGCCGGGCCCCATGGCGAGGGCGCGGGACCCCGGACGCGGAGCGGGGCCGCCCCAGCCGAGCCCCCTCAGCAGCGGCGGCCGCGC
>QUSF01000009.1:2984998-3042241 GCA_003676055.1 Chloebia gouldiae | reverse complement strand
ACCGGCTCCGTAGGGGCTTCAGAGCCGCCCGCCATTTGTACTCGACAGCCGCCTCGGAGACCTTCTGCTGCCGGGGGCGTGCCCTGCCCTCACCCAATATGGCCGTCGGGGGAGGCGGTCACGTGCTGGCGGGGCTGGCGCTGCCGCTCGCGCGCTGCCGGCGCCCTCTGCGGGGCGGCCACGTGGGCGCGCGCGGTGAGTGCGGGGCCGGCGGCGGGCGCTGCCCGGGCCGGCGGGGCGGGCGGCAGGCGGGCAGGGATGGGGCGGCGGCCGGGCGGGAGAGCCGCCAGCTGCCCGTGCCTTTGCTGCGGCCGGGCCAGAGGGCGTTCCCGGGAGCCCCGCCGGGCGCTGCTGGGCGGCCGCCCCAGCTCTCCGCCTCCCGGGCGCGGGCGCTGTGGCGTGGCGGGAGGGAGCGCGGCCGGGCAGTGAGGGCAGGGCAGGGCTGCCCTGAGGGGAGTGCGCGGGGCGCGGTGCCTGCCCCTGCCGCGGGGCCCGGCGGCCTCGGGGCGGCGCCGGGGCTGCGGGAGCGGCGGCTGGGGCTTGCTCTCGGCCCGAAGCCCTCGTGGAGCCCCCTCAGAGGAGCGACCTGACACGGGCGGCGCTTCACACCCGCCCGGCGCCCGCCTGCCGGCCGTGGGTGTCCGGAGCCCCTGCTGGAGCCGCCGCGGGGGCGCGGCAGGCTGGTGGCGGTGGCTTTGCGTAGGGTTCAGCGGAGAGCATTCTGCGTGATGCTTCCCCGGCCCCAAGAGTGCCATTTCTTTATCGCTTGGTCGTATCTTTGTGTCTGTTAGCGTCCCACTGTATCTCCTGCCTCAACCTTCTCTACTTTTTTTCCCCTCTCTTAGGTTTTTTTTTTTTTTTTTTTGTGTTTGTTTGTTTGGTTTTTTTTAGCCAGTCTCGAAATTCATGAGGAAGTGTATATAAGAATAATAACTGCATTTTTTTCCTAATAGAAGAAAAAATAAAGCAATCTCAGCAACTAAAATGTTTAAATCTGACCTCACTGAGGTATTAACTCTAGATCAAACTTGCAAGAGCTACTAAAACATAGGAAAAAAGCCATGAATATTTAAGATAATACAAAATGGGTTTTGCCAACGCTAGATCAAGCCTAAGAGGGAAAACCTTTTGCTGGGATGTGCTTCGTGGTTCTGCTTAGATTCCTCCGTTTGAGGGAGTGAAATGACTCTGTAGACAGATTTTACATGTAGTTTCCTGCCAAACTCTATCACAGCTCTTCTGAAGCATGTCTGAAAAATCTAAGTGAGCTTAATATGGTAGGTTTTCCACGGGAAGAGTAAAAAATATATGTGAACTAATGGTGTTTCCACTGAAAAGGTATAAAACAGCAACAAACCATTTTTGATGGAAATAGCTCAGCTTTTTTCTTTTTCTTACTTGAAAACCCAGGTTGTTTTTTTTTTTCCACACAGTTTAATCCCAAGAAAAGATGAATCCTTTGTGTTAAAAGCCTTTGCTCTTCTATGATTCAGTTTTGATGTGGATTCCTGGGGGGAAGTCAATGTGGCTATCTTCCTCAAAGGCCTGAGGAAGATTCTTCTGAAGTTGCCAGAATGTAATCAATGGACAAACCTATGTGTATTGCTTATGATTATCCCTCGAAGCTTCAGTATTAAATTTTATTAAGTGAATTTAAAAATAAAGAACTATAGTTGCAAGTATTTGCTCTTATGTAGCAAATTTATTTTAATCATCAAATTCAGTGTCTACCTGTCTAGATAAATTCCGCTTGAATTTTGATGCTTGTCAGCATCAATTTCAAGAGAGCGAGTTATCTTGAGTCTTGACAAGACCACTGAATTTATTAGGCTTTATCTCAGAAACCTGGGTGTTGTCTTCATGCTTTGATTTTTTATCTTCTAGAATGTTTCCCTTCAGGGAATTTCAGTATTTATAATGCATTTAATTATCTACAAGATGTAGAAGTATGCTGTCATCCTTTTTTCAGGCAGTCAAAAGGATTGGAGTCAACAAGATAAAGAAGAAAAAAAAGCTTGTGATAAACTGTGTGTGGGATATGTAGCTTCACTTTCATTCTGATTTAGGAAGCTGGGGACTGATTACTCATGTGGTTATCAGCTAAAGATACCAGAGCAGGCTGTGTTGTAGATCGGTCAGAGGATAATGAATGCAGTATTTATAGGTGATGGTAACAGCTTGTTGTTATACAGATGAAGTAGTTAAGAAGGGAAAAATAGAGGTTCTTGGCACTTGGGTCCTTTAATAAGGATTTATTGGGTCCTAAAATACCTGCAGTGTTTAGAAGCTATGAATTGGGAGTCAGGAATGCCTACCTTGCAGGAGAATATGCAAGAGCTGCTCAAGTGCCAGTGTTGCTGTGTGCAGCAGTGGATTGACCCTTTGGTGTCCATTTTTCTCTTCAGTTAAATTTGACCAGAATAATGAGATTCTTCTGCATTTATTGTAAGCATTCAGCAATTTGTGCAACTTAAATTGCCCTGTGCAGGGACTTAATTCTTGCCAGACACTTTTTGAGGTTCCCTGGTGTCAGTCTCATACCTCTTTTCCTACTCTTGTGTGAAAAAGAATTCTGTTGTAGCATAAGCTATGGTTATCCATTCTTGTAAAGAAATAATACTAAGCACAGATTAAAAAGGGTTTGGTTAGGCTCCTGACAAGGCTCTGTCTTTGAGCTCAGGCTTAGAGCTTCAGTTACAGTCTGCAGCAGAAGCAATCATCCGAAAAAGAGATGCAGTCAGTGAGATATTTAAAATAATATGCAGATACATGCAATTTACAGGAAGTACACAAATTTCAGGATTTATTTGTGCTCATTGTGAATACGAGGAACATGAGTTCTCTCATTTTTACTAATGAGCAGCACAAACATCAGTTCAGGAAAAGGTAGCTCTAGGAGGCAGTTGCTAAGTGATCCCCGGAAATCTGCCAACTATCTTATATCTGTTTGATGGACATATTTAGACCAAACTAACCAAAACCCCAGCTGTACCTTCAAAGTTCTGGTTTTCAAATTTTTCTCTGTGAGAACAGAGCAAGAATAATAATAATCAAAATCTCTTTTATTGAATTGTAAACTTAGAAAAAAATGGGAAGCTTAAATTAAAAGAACACAAAATAGATTTGCTCTGGCATCACCTGGACACATGATTTTATCATAATGATAAAATACAACATAAATACTTCCATAAGAATGGCTCAGCAGTGTTGTGAAATGAAGCACTAGGGAGGGGAGGCCTTCATTTCTAAGTGGAGGTGTGAAGTATGGGGTACAGAATGTCTCTTGTCGTAGTGACATGTGTGAGTGCCAGAGGGGATTTGTCCTCTGGCCAAGTCCAGACTGAGCTGCTGGCAAACTTAAAGTACTCTGGAGATCGAAGTAGTCTGTTCTCAAGAATTTCTCATCCTTGTGGATCTTCTCCCACTGTTTTTGGAGCCCTGAACAAACAAGAGAGTATGTTTGAAAGACGATGTGTAAATGCAGTATGCAGTTAAAGTTGGGGTAAATTACAAAGCTATCTGTCCCACAAATCACAGACATAAATGAGGTGACGCTCATCAGTGGGGCAGTATGGAATGCAAAAGGCTATACTTTCTTAGGTAGGGTCCATGTTGTCTTGAGGTTTCTTTGGGTGAAAATTAAAGCAATCATATCTACAGATGGTGGCATAAATTCTGAAACGCTTCTGAATATATTTTTGACTTAATACACTGTAGTAAAAAATCTGGATTTTTTTGTTTTAATAGTCTTTGAACTTTTTGACTGCTCTAGTACATTTTCCTTGCGTCATCAATCTTTCTTTCTGGTTGTACACTTCCTGCCATGCTACTTATCTAATTTATTTTTATTTTCTTTTTAATACTAATAGAATATATCTGAATTTCAAATCCAAAATGGCTCAGAAGAGGAGCTCAAGTGGGCGGTCATTCCCATTGCTGCTGCTGCTGATTGCCGTGGCCTTTGTTCATTTAACTGTCTGTCCTTTTACAAAAGTGGAGGAAAGCTTTAACCTACAAGCTATCCATGATGTGGTGTACCACCAGCTGGACTTGGATAAGGTAAATTGAAAATCATGTCTTCATTTTTGGACAGTGTTAAAGATGGCAATTCCCTGCAGTATCTGTAGGATAAATGCGGTGTGAATATGATTTATTTTCCCTTGTTTCTAATTTGCTTATTTTAAGTAGATTCTTCTTTTTGCAGTATGACCATCATGAATTTCCTGGAGTTGTCCCAAGAACGTTCCTTGGACCAATTTTTATTGCTGCTCTTTCCAGCCCGGCTATCTATGTACTTTCCCTGCTAAGAATGTCCAAGTTTTATTCCCAGCTGATAGGTATGAGAACTTCAAATTCTTAGAGATGTCACCCATTAGGGCACCAGTTAAAACATTGTTGGTACATTTGGATCAATAGTTAAATTGTGATACTCTTTTCCTCAGTGAAGGAAAACCCATACTATGGTACTTGGGGCCAGCATGGCCATTCAGCTCCCTCTTTGGAGAGTAACGAATAGCACACAGAAAGTCTGTGCTTACACATGTCAAGCAGTGTAGAAAAAGCAAGTTTCTCAAGTCTCTTCAGAGAGTTCCCTCCCATGCACACTTCAGAAAGGTTTGTTAACTTCGGCAAGGTAACACAGACCTTTGTGCAGAACTACCAGACAAATTAAAAGTAGATAAGAACAGATAAACTAAATGGAGTTTTGTTTGGCCTTTAGTTTCTTTGAAGGTAGTTGTATTGTGGTATCCTAAGTGTTAATCTTCAGAATGTCTCCCCGTTACATTATGTAGCATGGCCATTCATCAGTGATCCATCTGATACTACTCTTTGACTCCTGTTTTTACTCTCCTGATAGTCCGAGGAAGTTTGGGGCTCAGTGTGATTTACACCTTATGGAAGCTGCAGAAAGAAGTTAGAAAACAGTTTGGAGCAACTACAGCATCAATCTTCTGTCTCATCACTGTTACTCAATTTCATTTGATGTTTTACTGTACAAGAACCCTCCCTAATGTGTTTGCACTTCCATTCGGTAGGTATTTAATGGGAAAAAATTTTAAAATTTAAAACTTCTTTTCAAATGTATCAGTAGTTAAAGCACAGGAAAGGTTTGGTCAGACCAAATTAACATACCTATTTGATTAAATTGTGTGATAACAAGACTAGAAAGCTTGAGATTTCTTTCTCTTTTTACCATCTGTCCTTACAGTGCCTGTTTAATCAAGTTTTATTGAATTTAAGTACATGTGGGTTTTGTCAGATGGCTTTGATTAACTAGTACACATGTCTAATGCATAAAACATAGAGCTATGAAAAGGGATGAGGTACACCTGCAGTTCAAAAAAACCCTGTGAACTTGGTCTGCACAGGAAAGGACTTTCTCATGGGATTGTAGAAGAAATTCCTACTGCGCCATCTCCACCTTCCTCTTCTGAAACTGTTTACAAATGCAGCAGTTTCTATACTTACTGAAAAAAAACAACAAAAATCAACGTCAAACCCTTCTCTACATATACAGTTTTCCCCCAGAGCATATGAAGAGGAAAGTTAATCACATGTGACAGATATTTTCTGAGTCGCTAAATGCTTCAGTGCAAGTTGTTCAGCTAATAACATTGTGAAGTTGTTGTAAGAACCTGTATAGATGAGAAATGAGAAACAAAAGCAGATGAATTGTCAGATAAACTGTCTAGTAATGTCTCAGATAATTTCTGAGTATTATATAAGTTGTTTCAGGACTTTGTACCTTCATATTTCACGTTTTCCTTAGGATCCTGAGCACTTTACTATGTCAAGATTTAAACTAAAAGTAGAGACAACTTAGTCTGTAGACATGTGTTGTGTCCCACCTAATCATATAAATTAATTTATAGATCTTTCTCCCTCAGCAGTAGTCTGTAGTCTCATTTTTATGTTTGAAATGAGTTTGTGTTACCGTGAATATAGATACTTAGCCAAGAGAATAAACTAATTGCCCAGCTGATATTGAGCAATAATAATTATGAATCATAGTTTGAGAAGCTTTTAGTGCTCCCTAAAGGTTTGTTTTTGTTTTCCCCCTCAATAGCTATTAAATATACTTCCTAGAAAGAGTTCCCATGTGATCCCATGTGATCCCATGTGGTTATATTTTTCCTGATTACTTAAGCATCAACATTATAAAGCTGTAAATTATTCAAAATTACATTTCTCTGGCAAAGGAAGAATTTCTGGACTAGAAATGGTAGGAAGACCAAGAGAAGATTGTTGAGAAGTTAGAGGAACAAGTAGATAGCATTGAGTGTTACCCTTTAGAAAATAAATAGTTCAGTATGTTGGATGATGTGTTTTGGGTTTTTTTTTTGTTTGTTTTGTTGTTTTTTGCAGTGCTCCTGGCATTGACATTTTGGATACAGCAAAAGCAAAGGCCGTTCGTTTGGTTCTCAGCTTTGGCAATTATAGTTTTCAGAGCAGAGCTCTGCATATTCTTAGGCCTCATGCTCCTGGTGACATTATTGACTAAAAGAATCTCCATTTTCAAGGTGCTTTCCCATGCTGTTCCTGCTGGAATATTTTGGTTGGGTAAGTGTTTGCTTGGAAGAAAGCAAATGATGTTAAGTTCAAGAGAAGTCTGGAATTTTGACTGATTTATCTGTTGAATGGCCATTAAGGATTTTTTCTGGGGGGATGGCAGTGGAGAAGAGGTTAAATGAGGTGTTGTGAGTTGTTAGTGTTTTATTTTGATTCTATTTGCTAATAATAACAAGATTTTTTATTTCTTTGAAAACTTCTATGTGAGGAAATAGATGTATGCAGAGCAGAGAAAGCTGCTGTGGCCTCTGTCTTTAGATGCTTACAGTATAGTGTCCTGATCTTAATGAGGCTGAGATGTACAATTGGTACCTGGCTGTTGCTACTTGTGCATGTTATCAGTTGTAGTATCTATTGCCATGGTGATAAGCTGAGTCCCAGGATAAAATACAACTATGTGACAAGAGATACCAAGCAGGAGGGTTGTGGAGAGAATTGCAGTTCAGCTCTGTTAAATTAAATTTAACAGTTTAAGTGATCTCCGTGCTGGAGAGGTTGAAAAATTCCCTTGTCTCTACCCATCTGTGGAAGACCCTCATGTATTTGCACATAAATATTCTAAGCTGCTCCATCAGCCTACCTAATTAAAAATGCTGTTGTCAGATATGTGATGATGACCCCTGGCAGCGTGCTGTCCCTTGCACAGAGTGCACAATAGAAACACCAAACGATTATGCCAGGTGCACTTGGAGGCACCTCATGATGTAAGAGTTTGGAGGTCCAGTGGGAACTAACCACTGGTACTCCCCTTTCCTATTTGAGCAAAATCCTTAAGTACTAGAGCAGTTTTCACAGAGCTGAGTGGAAAACATAGGGCTGACAGTTTTGCTGCTTTCTTTTGCCTTTCATCCCTTATTCTCCTTCTCCCTCCACCTAATGAATAGTAGCAAACTTTGTGATTGTTTTTTTAACTTAGCAAAAAACAATTGTAGTTTTACAATAAAAATTTATTTACTACTATTTGAAGTTAAAATGTTTCTTATTGTTCATTACATTTAATCCTCCTAATATTCTTCTAAAACAAACCTCAGTTAAACCCTTTTTTCAAACCTGGGGTTGGAGTGGGGTGAATCCCAATTGGATTAATGTCTAACATGCTTCTTTAAAGGCTTTTGTTCAGAAGTGCCTCCCTTCCCTGCAAGACAGACATATTCAGCCTTCTCTGTGGTTTTGGGTGAGGCTTATAATGCGTGTTTTAGTTTATGTTGGTCTCAAAATGCTGTATATGTGCTATTTGGATGTGTTAGTTTGCTTTTCCCTGGTTTTTAGTTTATGCAGATTTGTATCTCTTTAATTCTTTTAGGGCTAACAGTTGCTGTGGATTCTCTATTTTGGAGGCAGCTTGTGTGGCCTGAGGGGAAAGTGCTCTGGTATAACACAGTTTTAAACAAAAGTTCCAACTGGGGAGTATCCTTTGAAACATCAAGAGAAAAAGAACACTACCAACCAAAGCAAAGACTTGATGTGACTTACTCCTGAGACTCAGGGTGTTAGATTCTACTTTTCATTATTTAAAACTTACGAGACAATGTCTGTCTCTTAGATGTTTCTGCAAATTGTAAGTCTCATCTGCTAACTTCTTTCTTGCCTCTTTGTGTTCTACCAATACAAAGCCAGGTTTCTTCTCCTTGGTTTTTCATGTTGCTCATCATTAGTGCCATTTGATCTGCCTCTTTTGGCTAATATGAATGTAATTAAGCAACTGCTTTTAGTTTTCCAAAGATAAGATAGGAAATGAAAGGCTGAAAGAATGTGTATACAAAATATATACTGCATATTTGCAAAATTTATGGGTACTAATGTAAAGAATAGTTATTTTACCTGTTAGCAGTGAAAGCATCCTTAACTCTTTTCACCTTGAAGACTTCTCCCTTCTTGTGGTATTTCTATTCGGCCCTGCCTCGTGCTTTGGGATGCAGCATAATATTTGTACCTTTAGGGGTAACAGAAAAGAGAACTCGGATTTTACTTTTGCCAGCACTGGGCTTTATTTTCTTGTATTCATTTCTCCCACACAAAGAGCTGCGTTTCATCATCTATACTTTCCCTGTTTTCAACATAGTGGCTGCTAAAATGTGCTCACGAATGTAAGTTCAAAATCCTGTTTGTTGGCTTTTTTCCCTCTGAAAAATGCAAAAGGAAAACTACTAGTATTGTTATGTACTTTTTTCATCTTGAATTCTGGGTCATATTGAAATATTCATATGCTGTAGAAAGGAGTTTGAGGTCTTTGTACCCATTTGACTGCAGAGAGAAGTGAAAACAGAGAAAAGTCAAATGCTTTGACCGGGACTATTTGGGAAGTCTGGAGGAGAATTGAGAATAGAGCCCTAATTTTACTGTTACATTGTTACAATGCAGTTTATTTACCAGAAAATAAAACATCCCAGTGTACTTCTGAGCTGTTAACACAGTTTACCTCAGGAAATATTTTAATACACAGGCGAGGCTTGTGAAACATGGAGTTAAATAGTTCTGTTTGGGTATATTGAGTAAACAAATTGAAGTTCAGCGTTTAACTTCTTAAAATAGAATATATTCATAGCTGAAGTTTTTAAACACAGAAATACTTAGCTTTATTGATAAGTTTGTCTTAGCTTTATTTATGAGAATATTCTAATTTAAATGTCACTAGAAGTTAAATCTTCCAGAAATTGGTAATAAATACATGCCATACAGGGTTAATAAAATTTGTATTAATCTTTATTGTCTAGAAGTGGAGTTCTGTAACAGTTGTCACAGTAGTCAGTTACCACTATGAAAGAAAATAACAGTTTATTCTTCCTTGTTTTTCTCTTCCTCAACAGTCTGAATAACTACCGGAGATCCTGGCTGTACAAACTTGGATCATTCTTTATTATAATGCATCTTCTACTTAATGCTGTTTATTCAGGAACATCTTTATATGTTTCACATTTCAATTATCCTGGAGGAGTGGCAATTCAGAAGTTGCATGAGCTGGTACCTTCAACAGCAGGTATGTAAAGCTGGCTTGAGGTATGTTCACCTAATCTTAATTTCAGTATATCTTTTCATGTAGAGAATACTACTTCTTCAAACTAGGTACACACATCTTTGTTACTATTTTGTTAATTTATTATTAATAAAAGTGTACTTGGGAGAATTTTGAAACTGGTTTCTATTTTCTTTATTTATGTAGATGTCTCTGTTCATATTGATGTGGCTGCAGCGCAAACAGGAGTTTCTCGGTTTCTAGAAATCAACTCCGATTGGAGGTATGTTCTGAATGAGGTTTTTTGATCTGAAGACAGTCTGCTTTTTCTTTTTTACATATGCACAGGGATAAACATTGCAAACACAATTTATATATAATACATATATATAATATATATACTACACAGCATATTTATTAAACCAGCTTAAGAATAATATGAATCTTCAGAGAATTGTTGATGTCTGCAGTTCTGCCATTTCAGAAATAAAGCACTGCAGTGTTTTTTCATTGTTTTGATTGATTCTGATATGTTGTTTAGTGCAGAATATTTCAAAGGACAAGAGGAAAAAGCCTCAGGTTGTGCCAGGAGAGGTTTAGGTGTGATACTAGGAAAAAATCCTTCATGACAAGGGTTGCCAAGCACTGGAACTTGCTGCCCAGGGAAGTGGTGGAGTCACCATCCCTGGAAGTGTTAGAAGTGTGGATATGGCACTTGGGGCCATGGTTTAATGGTGGATATGGTGGTGGTGATTTTGCTTGATGCTCTTAGACATCTTTTCCAACCTTAATGATTCTGTGATTCTAAAGACATTAGAACCAGCACACAAAAACTGTTAGCTTACCAACCTGTACCAATATGTTCAATGCAGCTAGGTCTGATACCCCACTGGACCTTGTGAAACAGTTTTCTTGGCAAAGCAGTGTATGTAATTACTTGTCTGAATGATGTGTGGCAATGTGAGGTTCATGTGCATTTTAATATTGAAAATCTGTTTTTATGTGGAACATTGCTCATATAGATGGCATTGAAGCTGCTGCTGTGAACACATTCATTAGCTTTGAGGGAAGGCTGTTGAGTATTTTGTTGCTATGACCAGCAGTGATACATAGACACTTTTTAAAAAGAGTTGGAATATTGGACTGAATAGTAGGAGACATTGTGAGGTGGCATCATTTGCTTTTCAGGATGAAAACCAAAAAGTAGGCACCTTTCTGATCTCTTCCGCTGAAGCATAAGATTTTAATTTAAATTAAAATTATCTTAATGAAAATGACTCATTAGAAGGTGACACAAAGCCTCCATACTGCACAAAACAAAAGCAACACAAGCAGATTTTGATTTAAGAAGTATTTTGAGCATAGAGTTCTTTTTCCCCAGTCACAGTATTCAGGATCAGATGAACATAATTTAATTACTGGTATGCTTAGAGATAAAAGTACTTTGGAAGTAAAGCAGAAGAAGGGGAAAGAATGCTTCCAGGGGAATTACAAAAATCACTGATCTTGCTATGCCTTTTTATTTCCAAGCACTCTCATGATGATGGTACAGACTGTTTATAGCCTTCACAGTTACCTATCTACTGTTTATTTCAAATTGGGTTTTTGTATGCTGAATCTAGAGAAAGTCTTAAACCATGAACTGGGAGGAGACATTAACCTGCTAGAGTACAAGGGATAGAATTTGCATGGTAGCTAACATGTTTCAATATTTGGGGTTTTAAAATATACAGAAATACACATACTACTCAGAATACAACTCTGGTCCCTCAGTAATGTTTCATTCCAATGAGCTTTTTGAGTTGGTGAGTGTTGGATTGCTTTGGTCTTGAAAGGCTTGTAAGGCCTAATGGGATTGAAAGGTGAATGAATAATAATATCCCTGTCACTGATAAATGTTTCATGGTGTTACAGTTACAGGGCAGTTTCTCTCTCACTTTTATCTGTACTCAGCAAAACAAAGGCTAAGGAAGGGCTAATTCAGCATAAAGTTTCACATTAAAAAAATCAGGCAAAATTCACAACTGAGCATCATACACAGGACTACCACTTGGTCTGACAGCACAGTAGTGCAAAGTTTATTGGCACCAACTGTCCATTTTCTCATTGTCCAAGAAAGTGACATCCTTTCTGATGAGTGAAAACTAACTTAACATCTTCATAGACAGTATATGTCAGGTGGAAACAGATTAGGGGTGGGGTGGCTGTGAAGGTTGGTGATTCATCAGATAACTGCAATCCATAAATAAAAGTGTCTTAAAGTTATCAGCTTTCAGTAGTGCTCAGATTAGATCTATTTGCCTCAAGAAAAATGCAAGCAATCTGTTATTTTTCTTCAAAGGGTGATTGAAAGGAGCTTGATGCAGGTTTTTACATGGAACAGGTGTTACAATCTTGTCTTCAATTAGTGCAGTCTCTTTGAACCCTGAATAAATATGCTGTGTAAGCTTAAAGTATTTTAAAATAATAAAATTCAGAAATGCATGCAACCAGATGAAAGGCCTTTTACTTGCTGATGAAGAAAATGCGAAATTAGTAGTTGGTAATATTGTTACAAAGTAATGCTGTTCCTTCTGCCAGTTTGGATGTATCTACCAACCTAAGGGGTATTGTAACATTTTTGGAAATAGCAGGTGAAATTAGCATGCAATTGTTTTAAAAGTAGAAAACACCCATTCAGTGTGCAGTCTAATTCTGCATTATACGGTGTGTTTAGTAACATTTAAGAATTCTGTCAGCCAGCCTGGGGTTTTTCCTGAGCTGCCAAAATTTTAGTGAACAATTCACACAAAACCTCTGGTTTTCTGTAAAGTACTTCCTTCATATATCTGAAATGTTAATGACTGCCCTGTTAGGCAGCATTACAGAGTATCAGTAGAGTTTTTTTTTCAGGGAATTCAGGCAGATGAGAGGCCAGGCCTGCAAAGATACAGGCTGGATTTAATCCTAGGTGCATTTAAAGGTTTGTAGGGCTGGGACTGCACCATTTCCCTATCTGTGTCCACGTCTGCAAGGAAATTGACAGCCTGAGTAAGATGCCTGTGAAATGAGTGGAAGGATTCAGGTGCCTAAGAATGGGAGCTCCAAGTGCTGGTAGAAAACAGTTCACAGAACAGGGCAACAGAAAAGATGAAGAATGGGGCACTGCTCTTCACTCAGGTTACAGAGCCTAACAGTGGTTTATGTTGCATTTTGGAGTGAATTTGCCTCTTTCTTCTTTTTTGAAGTAGCTGGGATTGAGGACTCAATCAGGCTGCCATGTCCAGTATGAATATCCTAACCCTTAAGCTCTAAATTGCACCTGACTCTCCTCAGTGAATGAACAAATAACTATTGCAAAGTAGGACCATGTCCTCATGAGACAGGGAGGGAGATCTGTCTCAATTCTTAGAAGATTAAAGGGTTCATACAGCTCTTAAGAGAGATAATGAACTTCAGTTTTGGGCTTAGGTCAGATGAAAAGTGGCTGAAACTAGATCTTTCACATCCCTGCCAAATGGCTAAGTCATTTGTTTTCTCATCCTGTAAATTCCTCAGTAGCTAGACTGAACATAAATCCTTTTAAGAAATAACTGCAAGTGTACATAATAAATAGTCCTAGAACTCAATAGTTACTTTATAATTTTTTTTTAATTCTGTGTCTAATTTATATGTATTCTGGTACTTAAACAGTTTATAAAATCTGACCTAAAGTGACCTTGCCCAAACATGTAGTAGATCAAGGAACTGAACTTAGAAATAACAAGTACCAAATTAGTACTGTAACTGCCACGCTCCTTCTATCTTCAGGCATTCAAGGAGGTCTTCTCCCTGCTATTCTGAGGTTCCTACTCTAATGTATGATTACCAGAAGAAAAAAGGTTTCTGTTTAAGTACCATAGAAGGTATTTTTTAGAATTACTAAAAAACTCCACAAACAAACAAAAAGCAGCAAAAAAACCCAAACAAAACCCCCACATTTCTCCAAATGCAATTCTTGTAGAGTAAACTTAAAAATTGGTCCAGTTTCCTACAATCTTAGGCTTTGGAGTCCTTTCTCCACTGAATTCAAATAGGGAACTAGTAAGAAATTTTCTAGGAGTCATGATTTATATCACAATAGCAGCAGAAAGACTTGCATGGAATGACTGAGTCCCTACATTCTTCAAAATTACTGTTTCCTTCTCTAGTACTATTTAATCAGGAGATATAACTGAGAATGTTAGTTCATTTTTGTGTTTCATCTTGGATGCTTCATCCATTCATCCATTCTGCAATAGTGGCCATCTTTAATAGGTAAAGCAAGGAATAAAAATAAACCTTCTTTATTCTTTACAGGTATGACAAAAGAGAAGATGTTAAACCAGGAGACAAGTTGATGTTTTCTTACACACATATACTGATGGAAACAAATCCTCTTCAAATATCACATTACAAGACAACCCACAGGCCACTGGCAAATATACCTGGCATCAGTAAAATCGGGTTGAACCTTACTGCACTACCTCCTTTTACTTTAAACTTGAAACCAAAATTAGTACTGTTGGAAAAACTTCCTCTATCATCTTGACTGTGAATTTTAAGTAAATCTTTTGATGTGATTTTGCTGATGATTGAACTATATAAGACAGCAGCAAATTGTCATTCCAGCACTGCAACTCAGCTTCTGTGGAAAGACAGGGAAAGTTTCTGTACCAATTGGTATCTAGCTCTGTTCTGTTTCTTATGTAAATAATACAGTGCATTCCTAGTCAGTATATGCTCAGTATACTGAGTTGTATTGTTACATATGTTTGAGAGATGTTGCCTACAAGTTTAGTGATATTAAGTAAAACCTGTCTACTTGGTTTGGTAGTCTGTTTCATCATGTAGCACAGGTATGTCCTAATTGTCCTGTATAAGATACAAAATCAACAGGTTTGTGCTAGGGCAGTAATTTGATTTGTAATCTATGTGTGCAAAGATGTATTACTTTACATATCTGCAGGATTGTAACCCCCTCAGCTGTCAGATTGCCAGTGTGAAACCTAAACGATGTTATAAACACAGGAAAGCCATATTCATCATAGCTTCATTATAAAACCTAATTATGCCCTGTAGGCTACCAAACTAATGAAACATTCACTTAAAAAGCAGTTGGACCTCTTGACAAGCACTGCTTCATAACAGATTTGAGTACTAAGGATGATTATATTCATTCTGACAGTTTGTGAAAAAGCAACAAGTTGGATTTTTTGGGAAAAAGAATTTTTAAAATAATTTTTCCCCTCTTCTGCTTTAATGGTATCTTAATTTGCAGTGTAAAAATTACCTATGAAAATGTCCACTTTAAGATAGGTGCTGTTTTCCTTTTTTTTTATTAAGTAATCCCTTTGGAAAGGAGTACTCTAATGTGCCATGTGCTGCATTCTATAAACTAGAGTAAGATTGCATGCTCTGTAGTTTCGTTATTAGATGTTTTTGTTAAGGCTGTCTGCATAGATTGCTGGAATGGAACATGGACAAAAGGTTAGAATTCTGGTTAGGCCCAGTTGTAATATGACAGAAGCTCCATTCGTGTAAAATGTCAGTCACTGAAATTATCATGGGCAGAAAAGTATTCCTTGCTGACTGAAAACTTGAGTAAAATATAATTATGGAATAAAGTGGTTTGGGTTTTTTGATTTGTTTGTTTTCTTTTTATTCTTAAACTTTCTTGATTCAGGAACTACCTTTACCTGTGTATGTTTCAGTTTTCAGGACCATGTTTTCTTTTTATCCTTTAGATTATGTATCAGTGGAACTGATCTGGTGGGGTGGAGCCTGCTCCCTTTCAGGTGGCTGTTGTTGCCCAGGCTTCCTTGGCCTGAGCAGATCTGGCAAAGGAAACCTGCAGAACTTGTTGGTCCAGTCTCTGGCCGCTCTTGAAATTTAAATCATTCAAGTATTATCTATATGACTTGTCTTTGGAAGAAAACCTAGCTTCCTCCAGAGCCAGTCTGAACATCAAACAATTCACAAGAGACAAAAGGAAATACATGTGCAAATAGCTGCAAATTTGGAACCACACAAAGGAAATATTTTTTTAAGGATGTAAGTAGGTGTGCATGTTAAGGCTAATCATTGACTTTATGTAACTTCCCCACACTGGAATCCACAACTCAAGAACCCAGACTAAAATTTATCCTGCCCAGGTGTATACAAATGTCTATGTGGTTGCTTCAGCTTTCCAAATCCCTGGTTGTCAGAATCCCTCTGCAGGAACTTGCTTCTGTCACCCACAGAGAAAACACAGGGCTGCTGTGCTTGCAGTATAGGCATCTCAAGCTACTGTCTGAAGTGGCACTGAATATGTACACATGAAGCATTTGAAGAGTTTCATTAATGTCATACTCACACAGATTTATTCTGGTGTGTAGGTGCTACCTGTGGGACTTAAACCAGTGATGATACTCAGTTGTGGAGCTCAGGTCTCCTGCTGTTCACAGCGTCTCACCCATGGAAATAGAAGCAATCAGCTCAAACTGGCCTTTTACTCTATTTGCTGGGGGTTAAAAAAGATAAAGTGCACACAAGGAGATTGCAGTTTTGAAGAGTGTCTGAAGTTTGTGTCCTGTTACATTTTATCCTCCATATGTGGTTATTGCAGTTTGAAAATCTGCAACTTTGGTTTTGTAGCTACAAGGGCTAGCTAGATGATGACCCAAGCAGTGCATGGAGCACCACAGTACCTGAGGCTGTATGACTTCTGTAACAGCATGCATCAGGGCCGGTTTAAGTTAGATAATAGGTAAAAGTTCTTCACGCCGAGGGTTTGGGACTGGAACAGGCTCCCCAGGGAAGTGGTCACAGCACCAAGCCTGACACAGTTCAGGCAGTGTTTGGACAACACTCAGGCACATCATGTGACTCTTGGAGATGTCCTGTGCAGGACCAGGAATTGAACTTTGATGATCCTTGTGTCTTTTCTAACTCATGTATTCCTTTCTAGCTATGATTCTATGGGTAACTGCCTCAGATACAGGCCATGGATATTATGGTGGCTCTCACTTGGAATAAGCAGGGGCAGCTGGCAAACTGGGATGAAGATTACTGCAGTTTTCCCCTAAAGGCTGCTTGAGTAAATCAAGCTATCTTTGGAACAGAAACTAAAGCCATCTCTCCTTAAATGAATTTTCTTATCTCTAAGTCTTGTGTTGCCTTTCTTTAGCTCCACAAGAACAATAAAGCTTATTTTTCTCCTTTAATATAAATTAGTATTCAGTGTACTTGCATGGAAGAAAAAAGTGAGTTTAAGTTCCCTTAAATACAAGAAGGCATCAAGGAAGTCTGCTCCTTCTACAAACCTGATGTGAGGTATTACAAGTTCTGAACATAGGAGGAAGTGTCAAATTAGAGAATGAATGGGGCAGGTAGGAGGACAGTAACTGAACACTTGAAATTTTTGAAGGGACTTAAAAGTAATAAATTTTTCATGCCTATTTAAGTTCTTCAAAGAAAAATACCTTTTGACTTGACTGATTACAATCCTACCATGAAGTTCAGCTTTTCTTAACAAAAACAGAAATAAGGTGAGCATATTGAATTAACTGAAGGTTGAATTAACCTGAATAAAGCAGAAAGACAGATAGTATAATTGATCTATAATGCTGGTATAGAATGAGATTTATTTTAGGGTGTGTTGTTTAAACTCCCCAAGGGTCAAATGTTGTGTAGCATCATACATTGCTCGTTCAAGTTTGACTTAATTTCTTGGAAGCAATGCTTGTGCCTGTAAAAAGTCCAACAGATTATTTGGACAAAAATATGTCACCATGCCATTTCACATGAAGAAGGTGAATAATCAGAGTCTTGCAGCCTGAGATGTAGGACATTCTTGTTATAAAACTAAATAAAGTAATTGCATGAAAAAAATGTTGTGGAACTTGCCAGTAGAGGACATTTCTGGAAGCTGGAAGTAGAAACTGCTTCAAAATAAAGATAAACAGATGACTGGTAAACAGAACTAAAGATAAGGAACAACCTCCAGTTCACAAAGTCTCTAATATCAAGAACTGGAAAAAATCAGACTGTATTGCCCTTATACCTGCCCTAAGTAGTTGCTATGGGTCTTCCCTCTTGAGCTAAATTGTGGTGAGGAGACATGGAGAATGGTGGTATTGGATCTGATATCAAATACATTTATCTGCTAGCATTGAGGAAAAACCAGAACATGTCTCAGGTTCTTGCCTTGTTTGTCCATCAGAACACAACCTCAGTGCAGTCTGTTTGTGCAGTACATTCTGAAACACCGAGCACACTCCTTTTTCTTGCTTCCTGGCCATTTCACACATCCTCTTAGTGAGACAGGTTACACATTCAGAACAAAGCTTGAGATTGTGCTGCTGCTCCTGCAGTTACAGCTGTTCCAGGGCCATTCTTATTTTCCTGAATACTTCTAGTTCTTCTAATGTGAAGGAACTTGTAAATGGATATGAGTTCTTAGCATTGGTTTGCTGTATCAATTTCAATGCAAGAGAGTTTCCCTTGCATCGGACAGCATTTTTTCATAGCTTACACAGAAATTCCAGAAATCATAGCCTAGTGTTGCTATTTACTACACGTGGTCCGTCTCACATACTCCAATTCTAGCACGACCCTCAAAGTGCATTCCTTTGTAGTACTCAAAGGCTCTTTCTTGTATTAGTGACTTCACTTCCTGTTTGCAAGAAAAAAAGAAAACTTCACCAAGCTGAGCTCATCATTAATGTGAGCAAGAGTGTTGAGCCACAACTATCTCAGTGAGCTGGTTACATAATTAGTCTCAACTATGCCAAAACTAATGTTAAGAGGCTGTTAAACAGTGAGACATGAAATGTATCACTACCTGCTTAACACATGACACCAAAGATTAAAAGGGTATTTGCAAAAATTCCTTAAGCTAAATAACAAATACCTCTACAAAGGTTTTCTTAATTTCCTATTTATATATGTAGGATTTCAAAGTGTCACTGGTCCATTTTGTATGCAGCTACTTATTTTAGATCAGCTCTTTAGATAACCATGAACAACTATAACTGCTTTTTGGTTCCTCATTTCAGACCTTTATGGTAGAAAGAACAGCCAGTGTTTCCTCTGAAATTCTACATCGTACTGTCATGGTCAGTCTTTCACCAATTCTGCTTTATTTCAGCTACAGCTGCCCTCAGTTCTGTACCAAGGCTTCATCTGTCAGTTTGTGCCAAATGTAAGGTAAAAATGCTGCCTGAAATGGAGTCCACCTTTTTCTTTAAAACTGACAATTTAAGAAGCTGGAAGGAGGCATTGGTTCATAGATTAAATTAAGAGTCAGGGACAGCTTTAGCAAAGATTCAGTCCTTAGAACCCAAGTTGATAACCTGAGTTGGGGACATTGCCGTGGTTACTATTTCTAGTTGGCATACTCATTTTATGAAATCCCTTTTGGGTCAGCTTTGCAATGAAACCAAGGTAAAGAATCACTCTTGTTGCTAAGAATAAAGCAAAATATGAATATGTTTGTGAAAGAATAAAATGCTTAGTTTATAAAATCTAAATAATCTAAAACTAGCAAGTGTTATTTGTTAATTGTGTATTTTATATATATATATGTGAGTGTGTGTGTGTGTGTATTCAGTTTTCCTGTGTTTGAAGGTAATGAAATCAAAGTTTAATATGGTCAGATCTGAATAATGGCAGGGAAAAAAATCTACTTTAAGGGAGAGAGCTCAACAACTGCAAACACCTACACTGAGCTGTCATCAGTTCAATTACATCCTTACACTGGTCTTAACACTGCTCTAGTTGAGATTTCAGTTCTTTGTATTCAGAAGCTACTTTTAGGAAGCAAGGGGAAACTATGAATATTGGTAGGAAATGCTCCCTGACTTAATTCTGCAAACACATTTCCTTCACCTGGACTTGATGGGCAGGGAAAGAGGACAAATAAAAAGAAGCAAATGTGGGGGAAGCATTATCTCAGGTTTTTGAAGCATAATATACATCTCAGTAGATATTTTCTGTTATATACCCTTCACAATACCTGAGTTCTTTGAAAAGGCTGTTGCAGATCTCAACTGCTTCCCCTTCCTACCTTTGTTACTAGAAATTATTTTTTGGCTATAGTTGTTATACCTCCCTACTTTTAAAAGAAGCAAAAGCTTTAAGACTTCTATGATGACCAAGTATCATCTACACTTTACTTTCTATGCTAACACTGAAAAAAAT
Source organism: Chloebia gouldiae (assembly GCA_003676055.1). Classification (NCBI taxonomy): domain Eukaryota; kingdom Metazoa; phylum Chordata; class Aves; order Passeriformes; family Passeridae; genus Chloebia; species Chloebia gouldiae. The sequence goes on along the minus strand of QUSF01000009.1, from coordinate 3,022,536 downwards.
TCTTACTAAATTTACTTCTGAAATTCCTAATGTACTGAAAACATCTGTTTAAGTATCACTGTTGCAGGGTCACCATATTATGCATTAGGGAACTGTCTGCTGCCACAGGGATTGGTGCAGCACAAACCCAGGTTGATGAGAACTCCCACTATTTACAGCTTTATTAGTCTGAGGGAAAACACTGTAAAAATGGGGGAGGGTGTCTTACAAATATAAGAAGGGTTGTAAAACCATAAAATTTTAGCAAACACAGAAAATTTACATTAAAAATAATAAGGCAAACCCAGCACAAACCACAATCACTCAGTAACTTACCTCAATCTTCAAGGAAAGCTTCCAGCCCTTCTTTTGGCATTACTCTTTTGTGACAGGCAGCAGTGCCTGATCTGAAGGAGATGCTCCTGTAACTCCTATAGAAGGATCAAAGCTTACAACTGAAAACAGCAACTTTATGTTCTCAGTTTTCCTTATTTTTGTTTAAGAATTAAGTGTTTAAATTTTAAAGTCTTTCAGGCCTGCATATTATCTTAAAAACATTCTAACGTAAGCCTTTAATTCATTCTTAACCAAGCTGACACTGAAACACTGGTCTTAAGAACTAAGCCCTTTAAAAATCCAAACAAAATCTAAATGAAAAAGGGAAATCACAGGTATAAATGAAATAGACTAACTTGATGAAATTTTACTGTTTTGAAAAATAGTGACTAGTTCTTGTGTTCTCAGTATGTTTTGACAAAAAGCATGACTATTCAATTAATTACCTGTATGACTAAGAAGCAGATTTTGGACTACAAAATGCCATCACTACAACTTTCCACACAGGAAGTTTGATAGGAGCTTCAGCAAAGACTCCCTTCAGAGGATCCAAGATTCTTGAGTCCAGAGAACTGTGATTTTCAGGTGAGAGCTTGTTCACTGCCAGCATTCCCCCTTGTTTGATGTGACTCCATCATGCTTTAAAGCATGGGTTGCATTTCCATTCAAGCCTCAAGTGAAAATCGTATCATTTGTTTAAAAAGAAAGATGTTTTTTCATCCTCTCTTCTCTCCACTGCTTTGGAGAGATTAAAAATATCCTCTACAAGGGTCAAGGTTATATTCACAGTTAAAATGTATGAGTAAAAATTGAGATAATAATTAACCAGTAACCATTTAAACATGTTTCCCAATAAGCTGCTTCAAACTCACCTACTTCCAGCTACATATAAACTAGACCAAATTGTTTTATTACTGCAGGAAAAATATGTGCTGTTCTCATTTAACCCTAGAAGAACAAAGAGATGCTGACTGTTGATAGAAGTAAACATTATCTTTTAAAATACTGCAGGGGAAAAAAGCAGTATTAATCTTTCCCAAGTGCACTATGTAGTAATTTACTTAAATTATATAGGTATAAACATAACATGATGGAGTAACACTTGAAATACCTGAAACTGTAAAATGTTTAGAGAAATGACCCATGGAAACCAGAGCCACTTGGGAAGTAATTTGACCAATTTTCCTGAGGTTAAAGCAGCTTTTGAAAAATGAAAAGAAGCAGAATCCAGGCTCAAGTCCAAAGAGCTAAATGGAAAACCTGTCTTTTCATATAGCTTGTTCTGTGGTATATTTATGATTACAGTTGTTTGAATTAATTTTTATTCAATGGTTGTCTTAAATCCATCTGAAAATAAAAGGCAGTGTTGACTACCACTGGAAAATTGCAAATAAAATGTTTAATTTCAGAAACTGAGTTCACCATTTATAAATACACTAAAACATAGTAAATGCAAAATTAGATTAGGCATAGGTAGAGTATTTTAACAAAACTACAACTTTTCTAAAAGGTCATAGGCAAATGATGACTTGTTTCCCAAAAATGTATTCAATGAAAATTGAAATTAAAAGATAAATCTTTCAAGAGTTAAATTAAGGAGAATGTTCCTTTCAAATCAAAACGCTGGCTATTTTTTTCCATCTTATTTGAAGCTTTAAAGGCTTTATATCCCATTTGCCTGATGGACACCAACAGTTAGGAATCAACCCTACTACATAAAATTCTAAGCAGTGCACCATATCCATAAGGCTATTACTGAAAACCAGAAGATCAGTTATTTCCGTACTAGGAGCTTTAAGAAAGGCTGTTCTACACAAGTGAAATTACATTAGGAGTAAGGGCTCAATTTTTACAATAGGGACCTTATAGTTTTGATGCACTAAAGATTAGAAAAGGCTTCAGAATGACATTAGAGTCTTCTTGGTAAGTTTCTTGCCTTTTTTGTATACAGCATTAAATAACAAGCATTAATTCACAAACTTTGAGAGAACTTCCAAAGACCTTTTATAAATACCTAGAATATTTCTGTAATTCACTTAAAATGTAAAGCCTGAACAGGAGAACCCAGAATGAGAAGTTTCACTAGCGATTGTTGTATAACTGACATTCCATCTCATGTTAAATTTAAGATTTATTTTCAGATATTAAGTCAACAGTCTCCTGTAAACACATCTTCCTCAATAATTATTCTTAATCCTTTAAGTACTTTAGGGCTTACAATTAAAAACACCATATGATAAAAAAACAGCTTGAACCCCATCTTTCACGTACAGCTTTCTTTTGACGATTACAAAACCTGTTTTCCTGCATTTAAAGCAATGTTCAACTAAAATACAGTACCTGGTTTATGGTTTTTACATAATAATTGAATAAAAAACTACAGAATAGAACTGTTTACATCTTTTTTTTTTTTTTTTGCTGTTCTATTAAAACAAATGACTGAGCTTTTTAAAGTTCATTTACAATTATGGATTAAAACCTACATAATTTTGTATAATTTGACGAGACAGGCTATATCTAGTGTGAACTTTTAAAAAACATATATACAATATCTGGCCTGAAGTACTATGAATAAGGCACATGTAGACATATTGAAAGCTGAAAAAAATTAATCTAAAATTTGGAATTATAGTCACTGATTAGATGTCATACATGGCCCCTACTGGAGCAATTTAAAAATCCGAGTTATAGATAGTTAATATCCAGTGAGCAACAATAGATTTAGTCTAGCAGTTTGTTCATTAGTTTCAATACTGGAAGTATATTAAAGGAAGATTCACTTTCAAAAAGATAAGCTTTTCAAAGTGGTCAATCATTAACCTTGACTGACTAAAGTTGTTGCTTTCATTGGATGTATTGAACAATCTCTCTGAAGGAACAATGCTTGGTGGACAACCCAGGAACCTGACAGCCAACTTTGACAGTACTGGCCAAGATGACTTCTTAAAGTTCCAGTAAGTTAGAGGATCACAGTTATGCTCAAGCACTTCTTCCTCCAAGTAAGAAAGCACCATTTCCTCTGGTAACTTTGCTCTCTCTTTCAGGTCTTTTGTTTTCTTCATGTCACCCATGAGTGACCAGAGATTATCTTCCCCGTAAGAATTTGTAGATGGTGAACCTATATCGCATCCATTGGAAACAGGTTTATCATCATCTGAGGTAGAACTCATTATTTCCAGCTCCCTGATTAAGTCTTGTTTATATTGTTCAGCCTCCTCTTCTGTAAATAATGATGTTTTATACCGGGGATCCAGAAGTGTAGCAAAAATGTACCTTGGATCATGAAGTGTGGAGGACAATCTACTCACCATAGCTTCTTTCAAAGATTTCAGCATAGTATCTATGCCCATAGTTTCCTCAAATAGCATTTCTATTTTCCTGTTAAGTATATGAATCATTGGGATCACTTGGCTTAGAGTAGACATGTGTGTACTCATCTCCCTACTAGCAGCTTCGAAAGGTTTGAGAGCATGACACACTGACTGCATGACTTCCCACTGATCACAACTTATTAGCTCCCGAAAGCTGCACTCTATTGACATTTCATCAATTGCTCTTTTCTGTTCAATAAGGCGTTCAAGCATATGAAATGACGTACTCCACTTGGATGGAACATCTTGTATTAGCTGATGTTGAGGCAACTCATACTCTTTTTGCAACTCAGCTAACTTCTCTTTTGCTTTTGCTGACCGATGGACGCGTTCACAGATCTTCCTTGCAATACTAAGCAAATTCTGAACCATTCTCTGGCTTTTAATAGCTTCATTTACAATTACATTAACAGTGTGACTAAAGCATTGGACACTTGAATGATCACCTTCATTTAAAGTTTTCTCTATACTCTGATTATCAGTAACAGTAATCCCAATCTGAAGTCCAATGGAAGTAATCCACGTTTCCCACCAGTATTCTAGTTGCTTTTGAATACTGATTCCATTGTAGTCACAATCAATCTGTGATACATTTAATAATGCTGAACAATGGTAATCCTCACACTGTGGTCGAAATGAAGACTCAAATGTTACCCAGTGAGCGGTCAGGGTTAGATATTCTCGTGTTTGGTTGCTCATCCATATTCCAGAGGTAAAATGGATCACTCCACTTTCGGCTTCTTTAAGATGTGAAATAATTATTTGTTTTACATTATCATACATATCTGGAATTGCTGTCCTAGAAAAGTAAGATGGAGAAGGTAAAGAATACTGAGGTTGCAAATATTCAAGCAGCCTGTTAAAGCCAATGTTGTCTACAAAAGAATATGGCTGAAGATCAAGTGCAATCATTTCGGCTACAAGACTTGTGATTTTTTTGGCAACTGGATGAGAGTCACAAAACTTGTCATTGGTTTCATCAAAATTTGAAGATCCTAGTAATTCTGTGCGGAGTGGCATGTGATTATCCGTAGATGAGGATAAGACTGTCTCTGGGACATCAGTTTTCAACACATTGTTATGAAACCGCTGCAAATGTCTTAGAAGGCAACTTGTGCCTAGGTTTGTTGGCTTTTTCCCCCTACTTATTATACGTCCACAGTGTGTACATATTACTTTAGTTGAATCTGCAGAACAAATTGAAAAGTGATTCCACAGTTTTGAGGTCTTCTTACTATTAACAGGAAATATAATTTGATTATCATGTGTAACCATTGTAGGCAAGTCAGTCAACTTTGAGGATGAGCATTCTGCCGAAGCCAAAGTTGCATAAGGTGAATTTGCCAAACTCACATCAAGAAAGCTCTTTTGGTTTCCAATTACATCAGGATGGCGTCTATATAGGTGTCTCATTAAGCAGCTTGTGCCCACATCTCCTTTCTTACCACGGCTTATCATACAACTGCAGTATCTACATACTGCTTTTAGACTGTCTGCAGGTGAGAGTGAAAAGTGGTGCCAAACTTCTGACTTAAGCCTTTTCATAATCCTTTTATTTTGCTGAAACACAGCAGTAGGTTCAAATATTAGTGGACCAAGCCCCTCACACTGTTTTTCAGGAGATGAAACAAAGGAGACTTCACCTATATCATCAGAAGATGACAGCACTGAGTCTTCAACTAGAGTATCTCCAGAAGTGAGATTAGTATGGATCTCCTCGGAGATTCTGTCTGGAGAAGAGGAAACAGAAGTTGGTTCTTTCATTAGTTTTCCAGGAGAAGATGACATAGAATTTAGATCACTCTCTGATGGTAGTAAAGAAGGCAAGAGAGTAGGAGGTGTGGTGTAAAGAGGTGGTATGCTGGTACCACCCCCATTCTCTTGGAGGACAATGGAACGATGGGCTCTCCACATGTGTCTTATTAAACAACTTGTTCCTAGGTCTTTTCCATTTTTTCCTCTACTGAATTCATTCATGCAGTGGATGCAAACAGCTTTAGAATTATCTAGAGGTGACAAATAGAAGTGTTTCCAGACAGCAGATCTCCTTCTAGAACCTGATGCACTCTTTGGAATTACAATTGTTTTTTCTGCTACATTCTCAACAGTGTCATCATATTGGTTGCTGGCTTGCTGTGGAGATGAGCCAGCCATGACTTCTTCTTTGCTGCACTTTTCAGAAACTGACAGATCTGATATTTCTTCAGAAGAAACAACAGAAACAGATTCCTCAATTATTTGATCTGGAGATGGTATTTTAGAAGCCATTTTCTTGACCAGTTTTATGGGGGATAACATAGAACTCAGATCTCCAACATCTGCAGACTGAGGTGGCAGCAATAACGTAGATGAGGAAAAGGAAGATATGCCTGGCATAGTTCCATTTTCTTGAATTAATACAGTGGGATGTGCTCTCCTCACATGTCTCATGAGACAACTTGTACTCAAGTCCTTTTCATTTTTACCCCTGCTAAATTCTTTCATACAGTACATACATATTGCTTTAGTGCTATCTCTAGGAGATATAAAAAAATGGTTCCAAGCAGGTGACTTTTTTCTGGAGCTTATATTTCTGCTAGAAAGGAGGCTTTGTGTCACAGCTTCCATTGCTACATCATACAGCGTATTACTATACTGAGAAAAAAGAGATCCATAATCATCTTCATTTTCTGTAGACAAGTATTTGCCAGAATTGTTTGTAATGAAGTTCTTTTCTTTGTCTTCCTGTTCATCACTGCTGTCCACATGTTTGAAATCATCTTGTTCTGTCTTTATATCCGTTCTTTCTAGAGTACAGTTAATGCTGTCGTCTTCTTGCTCTACTTTCAAGTTATTGATTTTACCCAACACAAAAGTATCATCCATTCCGAGGGAATCTCCTTTACTCATGTCCATGGATGATAAATTCTTGCCAAGACTTCATTTATTAATAAATATAGATAATTTAAAATTAAAAGATTATTTAAAATTTGATTAAAATTAGGTATCTTGTATACTGAATGTAAAACAAAATGTGTGCATGTGTTAAAATAATCTCTGGTTTATGAATTCTGTATCCACATTGTGCATAAGCAAATATAATCAGTCATGAAAATGCATTTAAAAATTACAGACGTAATTAATGGAATCCCATTTTTTTCCCAGGATCAGGATATTTCAGGTCATAGATTAATGTTCTCAATGACAGCTACTGCTAAATGCTTCATGTTATAGATATAATCCTAAAAAATGGATGTTCTATTTTCTTGTTGAAGAAAGCCATTCTGTTCATCTTGATTGCGCAACTGAGATTCTTTCACACCATCTACAAAAAAAAAAAAAATCAGAAGATGACGTTGACCAAGGCACATTAAAGAACTACAGTAAAAGTGATATGCAAGCAGGCACCAGGTATTCTGTATGTTTTGGGTTTTTTCTCCTTTGAGATAAAAACAATTCAATGTATTATTAAAAAAAAAAAAAGGAAAAAGCCCAACATTTACTCAATACATTTATTGTAAGCAAATATGAATCTACATATGCAGCTCTGGTTCAACTTTGACAAAAAGAGTCCACGCATCACTTTTGTATTTGCTTGCACATACCTATGCCTCATCCTACATCTTCATTCAACCACTGCACACACACATATACCAAAGCACACACACACACACACACACACACACATATTCTAAACCCATATACTGTACAGGTGTCTATATCTACTGACATATATGAACACAAGCAGGCATTTAATTACCTTAGCACAGAAATGTGTACTTAAAATCAAATGTTGTATCACAGTCCTGTACATGTGAGCCCACAATTACTGACAGCAGTCTTTAAAAAAGAAAACTAGTAACTTCTGTAAGGGTGTTCAGCATTGTCACACTAATCACTCTGCTTCTGACCACAGTCACACATTTGTATTCATGCCATAACACTGCCAGACAACAACATGCCATAGAAACAAGCTACTTTTAGAGTTTCATTAAAAACGGAAATGTTTAATTTAGGACAACAAAGCTGTATAAATGCCATACAGAGAGGTCTTCCAAAAGTGTAGCAACATCATTCAGAAGGAAAGACACACACAGCTGCATATGCTGGTGCCTAGTGAAGCACTGCCAGCTCAAGTCCCTCACATGCCCAAAGGTTACACTAGAAAGCCCATTCACAGCAAGACAGCTAATTTCAGTTGTGAGTAAAGATCATTCACCACCAATTCCAGTACAAAGAGTAGGTTTCTGAAGTTGCATATGAAGTTGCATATAAAGCTGCATACAAAAAGGCAACATCAGCCTCAAAAACTGGAACCTGAGTAGTCCCTCACAGATATGAAGAAGCTATTTGCATTTATCAGTCACTTTTTTTCCACTGCAACTCTATTAGAATTTTAAATTTTGCCAAACCCTTTCTCATTTATTCTTCTGTGTCATTAATGCAGTTATTGATGCCTTCATTCAAGATAACAAACAATTTTGGCTATCACATTGGTGATGCTACACTATACATTGCAATTTTTGCAAACTACATTTTATGGAACTCTCTCCACAGCTGAAGCCAAAACACAAATTTAAATTATTTAAAAAATTTTCCACAACTTTTATCTAAATATGTTGATAAAACACAGGCAGAATTGGGGTGATTCTTGGGGTGTCTTGTGCAGGGCCAGGAGTTGGACCTGATAATCCTGATGACTCCCTTCCAAATGAGCATATTCTATGATTTCAGCAATGGTAAAATTAGCCACAAAACACATTAAAAAGACTGTTTTTCACACTGACATTTCACCCCTCTATCCAGATCTGTCATATTAGCTTTGTAATCTATTTATTTTTTCTGAGGTTTCTTTGCAAGATAAATTAGAAACACTCGCTTTCTGTGGATTTCTGATGTATGGAAAGCCTATCATTGTGGTAACTTCCTTTCTTTTCCAGTGCAAGGGAAGGGGCAGGGAAAAGGAGGGGCAATGGTCTTACTGCAGCTATTTTAAGAAAAGGGAGATGGAGCAGTCAGAACTTGCTAAGAGGTAGGGACCAATCCTGCTTTTGTTTCTGTGTGAGTTTTAGTATTTGTGTCTTTCTTTTTCTTGGTGGGGGGGGGGGGGGGGGGGGGGGGTTACCATGTTTTCAGATACCAAAAGATACTGAGGGTTGAGCATGAAGAACAATGAAGGGAAACATTTGAAGAAAAAACTTAGATTTCTGCAAGAAATTTACATTACACAGGACCTTCCATTGGCTTGTGAAATCACATCAGAGAACAATTTTGGCAGCCAGACTAAATTTACATGACTCAATATAAAATGGAATGAAACAGAAATTAGTGATCACACATACTGATGATATGGATGTATGCGAATCTGGGACGAGAGAAGAGTGTAACACAGTCAACTTTTTAAAATAGCAATGCAAGAGGATTCTTGTTTCATCTTTACTTTGATCTCATCTGTGAATTTGGAGCTTGTACAGCAAACAGGAAAAGCAAGAAAATAAAATAAGATGTTGTGACAAGATCATAGAATAGAAATGCTCACAAGCAAGTGACTTGATGCAGAGCTTACAGAACATAAATTATGCATGGAGTGCCAAGCTACAATAAGGACATTACAGATTCCTAGCTTGATTCACAAAAATAAATGCATATATCCACCGGCACTGGGTTCTGATGAAGCTGTGTGCAGTTTCTCTGACTCAAAATAGGTAATTACATCGTTATCCTGTGATTCCTATAACTTCTCAACTATGCAAAACCAATTCTAGGTTTTAAACAGAAAAATCTGCAGAGCTGCTTCAAGTGTCCCTGTCCTGATAAGCAGTTACTGCTTAACACAGTGAAGCTTAAACTAGCTGTGATGGGAAGATTTGAAAACCTGATAAATAACACCAATTGCAAACTTTATAACCACTGCTTAACTAGATTGACATTCATTAACAACACATTGCAGGTGGTTAAGTTCTTAATGATTATCAGCCATTATCACTACATATTCAAACACTTAGGCCCTAATCACTTTATCCTAAATTAGCTTTGAGTACACAATACCACTGAGCTGATACCATGACAGTCTTAGTTACTGAAGCTGAGGTAAAGAGGTGAGGGAGCTGTTTGGACTCTGAAGCAGGATCCACCGTGGTAGACTTCCTTCTTCTGTATGTCTCCTTGCTGTCACTGTGTCTTTTTAATATTCATATTCTCCTCCACCAAAAAATGTGGGAAGCAATATTATCTGATCTTGACTCTATTATCTTCATTTCTTTAGGACAAAAAAAATTGTTCTTGGTCCACCAGAAATCTTTCCTGATTATTCTGTATCCTTGGTTTCCGATTGCAGTTTTTACTGCTTGAATTGTTGATTCATGTGGTTTTTGTCCTCCTTTTGTGCAATTAAACCTAAGTCTCCCTTTGCAACTACATGCTATTTCTATATTTATGCTTAGATGTGAAAATGCCTGCATGCTGTTAATAGAGTTATTATGCTATTAGCAGTGTTAAAGAGCACTTAGAGATGGTAATTAGTTACATTACTTTAGTGTACTTATGACTGAATGTAAGACAAGAAAAAATATTTATATCTTGTCCACTTTATGGCTGTTATAGGTCTCTGGCTACATAGTATGTATTTTTCTTCATCTTGTTGCTACCTTCTAGAAATGAGCAGAAATAGCTGAGATTAGAGAAGACAATCACTTCCTGGGAAATCCCCAAAACTGATTGCCCCTTAGAAGATTTTGAATGTATTTTTTTCCATTTTCTTTCAAACATCTAAGAATTATTTTTGTTGCTTTGAGAACTGGCCAAATGGCAGAGCTCAGAGGGTTGCAATCAGCAAGGCAGTCTGGTTAGAAGAAACCTAACTAGAACAAACCTGAAACACAGGAGGGACCATCTGAATACAATGAACAACTTTTCTTTTGACAGCGTCTGAACATTGGAAGCAGCCCAGAGAGGTTGTGGAGTCTCCTTTGGAGATATTCAAACCCAGACTGGACAAAGATCTTGTCCAACCTGCTCCAGCTGAACCTGCTTTAGCAGGGAGGTTGGAGTAGATGATCTCCAGAGGTCCCTTCCAACCCCCATCATTCTCTGATTCTGTTATGATGTTACATCATGTAAAATTAAGTCAAGCTCCTTCCCTTCAAATACCCTCTCACATTCCACTGAAACTTTCTTTGGAATACAGTCCCCAGAATACTAAGGGTCAGAAACAGAAGTATGTTTTTCATCTCTTCCTCCCATGCCAACTCTAGGCAAGAGTCTGTTTGTTTTAAGAAACAAAAAAGGATGTTTTGAAATTTTATAGTCACCTAGAATGAAGTATGAATTTGATTATGACCACATTTACCCTTGGACCCAAGCAACTCAAAATTAAGGTCTACTGCTAAACAAACAGGATATTCAAGAAGAAAAATGTTTTCAAAGGTACAAAAAGCTATAGGCAGTTAGCTCCAAGTGATTTATGCTTTTGAAATCTCCACAATGAGATATAGAGTCACCTTGCAGCCAGTCTTCAAAGAAAATAAACAGAACTAAAGAACAACTATCTTCTCAAATGCACTACTCAGGACTATGAGCTCCTGAGCAGTAGTTTGCTGTGGCAAGAAGCCTGCAGAACATTTTGTAGGATTTTCTGTTCAAAATGGGATTACTGAAAGCGTATAGTGGTTGACAAGAAATGTCTGGAGAATGTCACTGATCCTGAGTGCCACAGCAAACTGCCATGACCAAAAGTAATCAGTGCTGAAGGAAGGAGGAAAAAAAGTGAAACACTGGTGTCTCAGAATTGCAGAGACATACATTAATACACTGAGAAGTATGAAAAGTATGCAATAACACCAAACCATAAACTGATTATTTTTTGTAAGGCATAGAGTGGCCTGTAAGCTTTAAACCATTTGAGATTGAATAGTAAGGCAATTATTGTGAACTTGACTATATCACAGAATCTTGGTGGAAATAATAGTCAAGAAAAAATTATTTAAAACAGACCAAAAAATTACATTATTATGGAAGAGCATGTAATGTAAATACAAAGACACACACCTGCAAAATGCAAGAACAGTTTTTTTCAAGAAAGACATGAAATGTGAAGACAATGAAGGTAAAAGCATTTACTAGTTTGAAAAAAAAAATCAAAAGTAGTGACAGATTTTGAGAGTAAGATGTACATAAAAGCTCATTAACAGTAATTTGCACGAACGGTTATCAGTTTTATAATAGCATTAATCTTGTTTATTTTTGGAAATGTAGAAGTATCATTAGAAATACTAAAGAGCAAGCAATAAGAAGTACATACTTTAAAAAATTATTTGCTTCAACTGCAATGGCAGGTTCTTTGCTCATAAAGGAATATTTCCTAAAGCAAAACAATCAAACAAAACAGAAAAACACACAAAAACCCTCAAAAATCCTGACACTACACATCTAAAATCATAAACAAATCAGCAGAATGTATTAGTATAAATTTATAGTCCAGATGAACCTTCTTGCTTTTCAGAGTTATAAATCCTTGAAGAAGGAAAACTAAAAATAGTGCATTTTTTTCTGTAGACATTTCCTATAACAAAATATCAGTACTAGCTCAACTGTATGAAACTACAGAGATTTGCAAGATACTGATGACTAAAAATGCAGAATTAGAAATGCAAAATTGCCATGTCAGTCACACTGAAACAAGGTGGGTCCTAGTCTCAAGTCTCACAGAAGCTCACAGGAACTGGCACAGATGTACAAGCATGAACTAGAGGTATATAATAGTTTATTCTTGAATAAAGTACAGAAAGTCAGGCTTAACAGAAGACACAAGTCGTTCTGGACTTCATGGGAAGCACGATTTGTAGAGGACTGCTGGAAGAGAAAAGAGGTGACACCTTTACCATTCCATTACTTTTAAGTCACCTGAAAGGTAGGTCTTATGAAAACCAGGAACTGTTGTGGTTTTACAAAGGTTTTCTCTCTAACTTGTACAACAGCCTCTCACATCCACAACCCCAAATGCTCCATCTGGACTCAAAGGAATGAAGAGTGGTAACAGCATCACCATAATTGAACACTGCTCCTTGTTGACATGAATAGTCTTCTGTGAGCTCCCCAGTGCACACATGCTGCTTGTCAGGACATGACACGGAGACCTCTGATTTGCTGAAGTAGAATGATCACTCATGTCCCTTCATGTTACTGGAAAACTCAGGGCTTGGTGTAAGCTAGGGCCTAATTTAGTCATTGCAGGCAGAGAAAAAAATCAAGGTGTAAAAAGCTGAGTATAACAGTCACCAGCTGAGTATAACACTCTGAGTACTCAACTCTCATTACAAATGGAGGAATTTAGCTGAAGCAGAGACTAAAAAGATAAAAATGGCCACTAAATGTAAATATTCCCCTCTTTTTTGCCTCTTGCCCCACAAAACAACAAGTAATTTTATGGTGAACCCAAATGATTTTAAGCAGTAAAACAGATCTGCTAGGGCCAAGTTACACCTTTCTGGTTTAGTGGATTCTTCTCTACGTTTTCTATTTTCCCCACTACCTCTAAAGTAATAACAATTCAAGAAGGTAACAGCTTAGAAGTCAAAATTTTAGTCATTTGGCTATTGTTAAATGGACAGTGTTGAGTTAAAATTAAACCAGCACACAGGAAACACCTAACATTGTACGAACTCAAACTCCTCAAATTTAGCTCCTTACTCTTGAAAGATGTTTTTATTTGTACAGCTGTTTTCTTCTCTTGTTGCTGTAAACATGGAAAGTCAGTGGGATGCTGTTTACTAATAATTTTCAAATAGTCCCTGAAACTCAGAAAAGATTCAAAACTAAAAGCTCCAGCTCAAACCTTAAACCATCTGCAAAACAGTGTGCATGCCAGCTCCACCTGCACAAAACTACACTGGCTCATACTCCAATGTGTAAAAGGTTGAAAATAAGTCAAGACAATGGTAAAACTGAAGAGAAACAATATAATTTCCAACTTAGCATAATTTAAAAAAATACTTTGGAACAGGGACAAAGTGGAAATTAAGATATATTTTTAAAAGTAATATTTATTTAAAAAAAGAAGATCCAGTTCTTACACTCGCATATCCTCAATCATAAAACTTCTTAAAAGAATTGTGATAATGCTTTTAAAATATGATACATTACTATTATACAATATTATACATTTCATATTATTTAAAGTGTGAAAGATAGAAAGTAGAAAGAAGGATGTTCAAGTCAGCATGTATATTATTTACATCGGGCTGACATTTAATTCTGGTGTCCCTGTTCAGCAGTGTAGCTGAATTCTGCCTGGAATGCTGTGAACCAACTCGAACAATGCCGTCTGCAAACCCACAAGTGGTAAATGAAGAAGGGAGCACCATGATGCTTTTGGTGTTGAATAACGCTGACACCAGCCTGACTCATCAGTCCCAAAGCTAAACATCCTGATAGTGAGATGAAGGTGTGGTAGATCTGTTCCTGGAAAAATGAACAAACAAGGGATACAACTGATAACTTGTCCAAAGCTGCTGAGCTGACACAGCTGGAGACATCTGACCTGACACCTGACCATCATCAATCACTTTACATTATAGAAGCCCAATCCCAAATTTTAATGCAGGCTTTTCTGACTTAGCCTTTTTGGAGTGTAGGTATGGAGATTCCTCCCTTAAATGGGTAACATCCTTCAAGGTTACTCCTCTTACTCCTTGAGGCTGAGCTAAAGAGATTTGCCCAAGGTCATTGTTGTGGGTGGGTAACAGCAATCTGCTTAATTATTCTCTCAGCTTTGATATAACTCCTTCAATACAACTGCTTCATAGTGCACTATATTATAACACTTGTTACAGTTCTTGTGCTGTGTAGTAAATAATTCTGTAAATTATTTGTATCTAATCATTATCACAATACATTTTATGTATTTATATTGGTATATATGGTTTGCCATCCTTAATCCTACAGGCCAAAGTTGTATAAAGGTTCAATTACACCTCTGCGATCCTTTAGACAAAAACTGTTGAAAAGTCTGGGGGCAAGACTGGATCCAGGCACACCCTGGTTCCTCTCTGAGAAGGAGTTTAGAAAGCATGGAGTCCTTTCTGCACCCTGTGACTCAACAGGAGGGCTTCTTTAACAAACTTTGAAGCTCCCATTGGGCTCACCCGGTTTTGTAAGCAAGCTCAGTACTCAAACGTTTTATCAGATTCAATGATGCAGGCTCACTGCACAGTATGTGTAAGAATAAAGCAGATGTCTGATACAGGGTACTGAGTCAAAGCTCAACCTTATTTCTGGAGTAATCAATCTTCATCACTTATCTGCCAAAGTATTAAGCATATAACTATTTGAAGAATCATCCTCCACCACCTAGACTTAAGTAACACTCTTAAACATGTTAAAGAGAAGAGTCTTTAGCACAGAAATCCCCATTCCACACGGTTTTATCAGCATTTATCGTAAAAGTAAAATAAAAATGTAAAGCTACAACAATAAAACAATAACCCTGGTCAAAACAACTCCCAACTTTTAGTAAAAAAACAAAAAAGTGTGTTTCATTGCCACTACAGTTAACATTATGTATCATCAGAATTAGTAGCACTATTCACACCTACAACCACCTGATAAGCCTTTAATTGTTGCTATTTTTTTCCTTAGTGTACTAAAAATACCATTGGATCTCAAATGGAGCTATATCCCTTCACGTGTCCTCTACTAACTTCCCATTGCAGCACACTGTAATGAAGGACAAAAAACACCCCCAGGTTCTACACATGCTAATAATTCGTCCCAGCTTCTACTAAGAAATTACTCATAAAAAACAGATCTATCACACTAAGTAAATCATGTTAACATTTGTCTAGGATCCAAACTGTCTCAAGTGTTGAGGTGTAACTTCTCATTATCAGACATTCAATATTTGCAGGATGTTTCTGAGCTATTGTTCACACCTACCACATGTCAGATCTTTCATTTGTTAAAATGCCAATGTTTTAAGCAATAGTTTCATTAAAACTTTAAGCAGTATTTTCCCAAGCCTTACACATCAGTTTCGTGTTTGCTACAGCAAATTATACATTCATTTTTATATTTTTATTCTTTGTAATTTTGACAAACAAATATCATATGCGGATATGATGGGAAAATCTTAATGTTACAAGAAATAAGGTGGTTTTCTTAAGAAAAATATTAGATTTTTTTTCACAGCTGAAGCATGTATTGTTTGGTTTACAGCATTTTTAGAGCAGGACATCAGAGCTGCTTTTAGTATCACATGCTGTACAATTTGGGGCTGACAGGAGATGAATGAAGGTTGCAGTAACACAACAGGGTAAAATGGAGAAGATAAAATAAGAACAGAGTAGGAAAGATGCATCAGTATTATCATGGAACAGGAAAAACACACAACCAAAACAGCAGTAACAACAGGTAAGTCAGAAAAGAATGAAACGCAAAAGACTAAAGATTTACTCCATATTGCTAGAGAACAGCAGCCTGCTTTCAGAAAAGCATCAGAAAATGCAAAGCAAAGCTCCTCTAACAACTCTTCTCTCCAAGTGATCAATTCTCTGAACAGCCCATTAGACTCTTCTCTTTCTCCTCCCATGCAGCCCACAGCTGACCAAGTAAAATGGATAGGATTAGGACAAGTTTTATTATTATTTTCTACTGACTACTTTACCTTCCTAGCTTGCAACACAATAAAAACCATACACTTTTGTGGGTTTTATTTTTGTTAAATGTCTATCTTTAAGTCCAATAAGAGTGAAACTTCAAGCACTTTAAGAATTATTTCAAACGGTAAGAAATGAGGCACTTGTAAAGAAGAAAGCTGAATAGGCAGGATTATGAAAAACAAAAAAACCAGACACACCGTGTTTTGTATAGTCAGTCTTCTTGGAACTCTTGCTGAAAACATCCATATAAGTAGAAGCTAGAAGACCTCAAAGAACATAAACTAAGTTCTCTGCAGAATAAATATTACATTAGCTTTTTACAACTATAATTTTTCTGATATAAAAAGGAACTATTTGAAAGTGTTAGTATTTATTTTCATGCTAACCAGATGAAGTCTGAAGATGTCTGTTTTAAAAACCTTTCACAGCTACCCATCAACACAATTCTGTGCTCATATTGATGCCAGTTAGTTGTATGCCCTCATATAGTTTATATACATGATTTATATGCATAATGTAACGTGTAACATGACATAATACTATGCTTCTATTAAAACATTTGTATCCTGGAATGCTTGTGAATTCAAAGGAAGGTTAGAAAGAAAATGCAATTCATAGTACCCAAAACCACAAAAACCTATTTGCAAGAATATGAACAGTAGTTCTTTCTTCCTCATGTAATAAACTGAAGAAGCATGTCTAGATTTTTCTTTAAGCAAGGAAAAGATCATGTCTTTACTAAATCTACTAAATAAAACAGAAAACAATATTCACAATACTACCCAAGGTAAATAGAGTTCAGAAACACTCAGTTTCACCACCCTGCCAATGACTAAAAGAACTGTAACAAAAACCAAGAGGTAACCTTTAAAACCAAGCTTTCATATCACATGCAGGCATAATGTACATGTCCACAATAGGGGTGATCTTCTTATGCTCTGGATTTTCTAAGTAAACTGTACATTCATATGTAGCATCTGAAAGTTTCATCTGAAATTCCAGTTTAAAAAACAATGATCAGATCTCTCTTCCTCTCAAAACAAACCTTCCTATTCAAGGAAGAGGAGAGAGGGAGGGAGAAATGAGTTGGCATACCTCCAATATTCATTTGTCAACCAGCCTGTTCCTAGCCTCCATGACAAGAGGTACTCTCCTCTTAACCTCTTTTAGGGATACATTCTCTTTGTCTTCTTCAAGGTAAGGTGAAGCTGACTCACACAACCTAGCTAATTGAAGCCAACACTGTTTCCACCATCACCACGCTGAGTCCTAGCAGGAAGTACAAAGACACTCTCCCACCCCAAGGAGACAAATAGCTCCTTCTAATATCTTCTCCCAAAAGAAATTATTTATAGAACCATCCTACTGCCATAGACAGATCTTAATTTGACCACATAAGGTTTTGCTCAAGGAGCAAAAAATACAAGAAGTTTTGAATTAAGAATAAAGCTTTTTGTAGCACGTATTCTAACCAGTGTAGTTCATGAGCTTTAATTAATGTAATGCAACTTGTTTTTAAATAAGTTTTACATAGTACAACTACCTGGATGTCCTATTCAGAGCAGGATCTACAACACTATTAGTACAAGAAAAGGTAAAGAAAGGGATAACCCTTTCCATTCACTTGACTACTATTATTATTAATAATTATTTTAATAAATCTAATATTTTCTGAGGAACAGAAAAGGGAAATAAAAGTATTTAGAGAAAAGGATGAAGAATCTTCCTGTTCTTTATGAGCATTATTGTATTTCCTGTAATAAATGGATTATGGTCTCCCTCCAGTTCAGTAAGCCACTGATGACAATTCAACATCACTAAAAAAGGAAATGAACAGAACCTCAATTTCTCCCGTTTCCCAGTACCAAAGCAAGGTTGCTGCTGACAGCACAATCTCCACACTGACTCCCTGAAAGCTGACCCACTCTTCCCACTGTTTCAGCAGCTATTAATGAAAGTGACAGCAAGCAACAACCTCCCATGAAATGAGTTTTACTCTTGAATTTCAATTGGTTTTTTTTCTCCCATCTGTACATATGCTCCTATATCATGTTTATCATGCTTCCAGCTTTACTGAAGAATAAATAAGGAGAACCATAGAGTAAAAAGCCACAAAAATTATATGATTGCCATGAGCTATGCCACATTTTAGCACTGGGATTTGCAGTCTCAAATCTTATATTAAGAAAAGTTGTCATAAGCTAGGAGCCAGTAGTTGGGTGTGAAACAAACAGGCAGCAGTGTTCACACTGCTTTGTTCTCTCCCACCTTCTCAGGGCACATCTAGCACTACTAGGTCCCTTTAATCAGGAACTAGATTTTCTTCAATGATCTAAACTGCACATAAAAATTACTCTATATCATACACACTGAAATACAAATTCTTACAGTGGATGCTAGAGGACTTAGATCAGTAATATTGCTCACCTACCAAAATTTAAAATTTTAACAGAAAAGGTAACATCTGAACAGCAGAATCTTTGTTCTCAGGAGACTGCAGTTCTAAATAAGTATCTGCTTTTAGGGTACCCACTGTCAAGAGTGCTGCTTTAATCACAGATTAAGAAAGCATCTATTAGAAGACTGAGCTTGCAGTCAACAATTATTTCATATGGGACTGTAAATCAAGAAATAGTTCTTGAAGGTACAAAGATCAGATACTCACTTTCATTAGACAGGTAGTACTAAAGTGGATTATTTTTATTGAAGGAATTTAATCTTGAGCATCACAATGGAAAGGCACTTTATAATATGCTACAGTGCTTGACATCATATAATGAAGCCATGCAAAGCATTCAGTGACCTTGAGATGAGTATATTAGAATACAGCACTAACTACATGGAGAGTGAACTTTTGGATATTCTGGGAAAAAAAAACATTGTCCCTTTTGTCAGATTTCTTTACAGTGGTCTAGAACTGACCTGGGAGGCTGGTACAAACAACAACTACTCTCTCCTGCTCTTCAGCTCTCCTCTGTGTTTGGAAAGCACTAGCAGCTCATTTTTGCTTAGAATAATGAAAAACAAGGCAGATTTAGTATGCAATGAAATCTCTCACATCTTCTGTATGTGTCACCTAAGAAAAGTTTCCTTCAAGTAATGAATCTGAATCATACTTTTAATTTTCTCTTCCTACAGAGACCACAGTCTTACAGGGAAAGGCTGTGAAAGTTGGGGTTGTTCAGAAGAGAACTTTCAACTTTCAACAGCGAGACTTTCAACTAGCCTTTCAGGAAGAGGCGTTTGTAAGAAGGATGGGGACAAACTTTTTAGTAGGGTCTGTAATGATAGGAAAAGGGGTATGGTTTTGAATGAAAAGAAGGTAGAGTCAAACTAGATATAAAGACCAGATTTTTTTACAATGAGGATGGTTAAGTGCTGGAACAGGTTTTCCAGAGATGCAGTAGATGTCCCATCTCTGGCATCACTCAAGGCCATGTTGGATGGGGCTCTAGTGATGTGGTCCAGTTCAAGATCTCCCTCTTCATGGCAAGGGGTTTGACTAGGTGACCTTTAGAGGTCCCTTACTCTGATTCTATGACCCCAGCAAGACTTTCAAGTGCAACATTTTCTCCATCTTAAACATTTTGTCCATCTGTTGCTAGCATGCAACCAATGCTAGCATGTTAACCAGTAATACAGATGGCTTAAAAATTGAACCATTTTATTCAGGATACAGAGGGGATGGGATAAGAAATAAATACAAAGCTCTGAAACACTATACAGGAACAACATTTATTGTTACTCCATATAAAAATGCATATCTTCATATGAACAATTCTTTCTCTACGGCATCTTACTCAGGAATCCCAGGCTTCCAAAAACATCTATAGTCAGAAGCTTAAACGGAATATATAAAGTTTTAATATTTTCAGACAAAAAAAAAAAAAAAACAGAAAAAATATTAAAACTAACTTGCTCAGTGAAGACATAAAATACGATTAAGACACCTGCAACTTGAGTACATGAGGAATGCAGCATCTAAGTTATCTCCCCTTTTTAAACAGTATAATTCAGGGTAAGGATGTATATATGGCAGCTGATACCATAGAGTAAGAGATGCCCCATAAATCATAAAATAGTTACTATTTCTGTACCACTCTAAAGATATCCAAGCTTCCAAATTTAATTTTTAAGGCTCAGGCACTCATATAAACCTCCTGCTAAATTATTAAGCTCCATAAAAGTCACTGCACAGGCATACAATTATTCATTACCTTTTTCCATTGTCTTCCTTTAAATTAATAAAAATAATGATACAAGACCCAAAACAAACAAGCTGCTCACTAGTTTATTGAGAAAAACAAACAAACTTACACATCTGTTCCAAGGCAGGCAGGCGGCTTCATTTGAGGTTAAATACTTGCTACTCAAACTTAATGAGATGATTGTATCTAAGGAAAAGAAGAAAGTAATTACTTTTATTATTTTTTAAACACATTAACTGTCACAGTGGCAACTCATGGGATGTTTCAAATTTCTCTTTAGGTGACAGCTCCAGGAGCTGCACTTACATGACTCTTACCTTTTTTCAAATCTCTAGCCCTCACAACTATCAAGAAGAAATAGACATTTTCATTTCTACTGCTCCAAAGCAAAATAAAAATTAAAAACATAATAAAACCCCCCCAAATGATCGCTAAAACAAAATTTCAAAGTAAAATTTTTGTATTTATTTTAGCATTGCACCATTTTTTATGCTTATGCTGAATGAAACAGTCTACCTTACAGGTGAGATTTCAAAGGAGCTTGCTGACACCTTTCCATGCACTACAGCATTCTCCTTGTTAACCTTCTCTTCCTAAGCTAAACATATTGCTTATACATTGCACCAACCACATGTATTAATCAACATGCAATAGCATAGAATCAACACAAGGTTATCATTCCCCATGTATGAGAAAGGAGCTATTGCAAGTGGACCATATTACATGAAATATTTTGTCTTAGCAACTAAAAAGACTAAAGCAGTCTATTGCAAAACTCAAAAAATGTGTCCTGCAACCCCAGTCCCACTGATCTCATCAATATACAGACATGACTGCCATAGTGCAATGGCCCAGTAGACTGAAAAAAAACCCAACCCAACAATCCAAGAAAACATTTTGCCACCTTAGAAAATCCATAATCTACAAGGCATTCTCTCTTATATTGCAGTGACTACTCTTCTTAATCAGACTGAGATGTTTAACACTATATACACATAGACACACACACACAGAAACATACATATATACACCCACACTTCGGGTTTTTTTTCTCTGGGAAGGAGATCACCTCTCAGAGGGCAAACAGTCCTGATGACTGGCTTAGTGTGTGTTATGAAATGAACTATGTATCACTTCTCTTACTGACATATTTCACTTTAAAACACTCCTATAGTGCCTCTTAAGCAATTGAAACACCTCCAGAGCTGTGCTGCTGGCTAATTTGACTGTTGAGATACTGCAGCTATCCCTATTACAGCAACATTTAAATAATGTATGCAGAAAGGAAGGTGCCAGCCAAGGAGACACAGACCCACCAGAGGCACAGTGCTCAGTGGAGCAGTTAGGGAACTCTCCCCAGGTGTAGATTAAGATCCTCAGGCAAAGCAGGGAACTGAACCTGGCTCTCCCACATTCCTTGCAAGTGCCAGAGCCATCAGACTACAGGCAAAATAAAGTACAAATATGCATCTTTATGCTCCCTGATGTCTTTAAAAAACACCAGAACCCCTCAACCCCTCCATTTCCATTTTCCTCTTCTCTGATTTGTTAAAGACGACTATAGTTTCAAGCCCAGCCAAACATTCTGTTCAATTCAAATTAATGTTTGGGTTTTCTTGATTGCTTATTTTTGTGAGAAGAATAACAAAGAAAAAGTAATTTTTGCTGGATCTGAGATTATTTTCTTTAGAGGCAGACACTGATTCAGCATATAGAATTACAGCAACAGGTAAGAAGAATAATTATTGAAAAGCCACTTAACCTATCTAGAGTAAAACAGATTCAAATTCTTTGATTATTGTCACATGAGAGAAAAGTATTATTAAATATCTTTTCCCATGTATTTTGCAAATAATTGCAAAAAAAGTATTGCTAAAATGTTCAGCTGTTAAAAATCCACCCCAGAACTGACTTTTATATTAAATATATAGAAAATCTAAACAGACACTGCAAAAATTAATTTAACACATCACAGGAAAAACATATCTGTAGGACACCAGTGAATGCAAACTAGAAGACAGTGTAAAGAAAGAAAAGAAAAAAAAAAAAAAACCAAAAAGGAAAAAATTCAACACCCTTTCACACAGCTGTTACAAAAAATTAGTAACCTTCCAGACCTTCAGAGAGGGATTGTCTAACCCTACATGTCTTTAAACAACGAAGGAGGAAGGGAAAGAGCTGAGAGATGGAAAGGACGCAACTGCACAGTAATTGCTAAAGAGAGCACACAGGTTGTGAATTTACACAAGGATTATAGTAATACAATAATATTTCTTATGTCAACATCCACTGAAAACTAGTCTTTGACTATAGAAAAGACTCATATCTCATCTTCTAATATGTTGTTCAATATTAAAAAAAAATCACTATTTATCACAAATCATCACACTTGAATGAAAAGAAGGGACTTAAAAACCAAGCTATTTCCCTGTTGTTGCTTTAACAGCCCATCATACTGAGTTCTATCTCATCACAAAAAAAAAACAACCCCAAAACCAAACCACAACCCCAAACCTAAACCAATACTACCATGGTTAAACTATGTATCACATTAATTTAGGACAGAAGTTCCTTGGCTTCAACAAAGAAAGAAAGAAAGAAAGAAAGACAGAAACAAACCCCAAACCAAACACACACACCAAAAAATATGATAAAAGCTTTAGTTTTTCTTACTTCTTGACCCGAGTGCTTTAAATTCTAGATTTCATTTGAAAGTTACCATTAGGCCACAGAAACTACACAATCTTTTCATTAATTGGCTAAAATGAAACAATTACATAGTTGTAAATTGACCAATACTGAGAATGCCAATAACAAATACAAAATACATAACCAAAGATGTGCAGAAAACAAGGCACATCTGCCATATAAGAACACTTTGTGAAGTCTTTTTGAAAGTATACACTACAACAGGTAACATTATGTAAATTACATTAACTCATGTTGATACTACTAAGATACAAAGATCATCCCTGCTTCAGGAAAATATGTAATATTGAGTTAAACACTGCTCTATATGGTGCAAAATTCCCCACTAAACTATCTGTAATATTATTTTCTATATAAAACTAAGCCAATATACATGCATCATCATGTTATTTACATATGGCTGATTATTTTAAGTGTTCATTACAGGGGCAACCTCATAGCAAAACATGCTCACTTTGAAGATGAAACTCTTATAAAATTAAAAGCAAGCTGCAAAAAGCCAGGATTTACAAACTCCCCTGTAAATATTCTTCACTATGAATGGCAATAAAAGCCAGCAAGCTGTTGGGAAATACAACATGTACATTCTTCAACTCAAACTTTCCCAGAGGAAAAAAAATCTCTCAGAAGTTAATATATTTATGATTCTAAAAACCCAAAGAGAACAAATTAAAAAAAAAAAAAAAAAAAAAAGAGGAAAACAGAAAGACCCAGCAGGCTCAAAGGCTACTTCCTTCTATAATACCTAATTTTGAAAGTATTTGATAGGATATTCTACTTTAGTGGATGGACAGTTTTAAATAAACATATAAAATTCTGTTGCCCACCTGTATTTTCCAAGGCCCTGTTAAAAGTCTTAGTGACGTGTAAATGCTTATTGAAGAAGACCCCCTCTGCACTAACCACCTCTGACACTGGCTGCACAGATTCTTGCTCTAGGCATTTACTGTCTCAGTATAAAATAAGCCACAGTAAGGGGAAGCAGTAGATAGAGAGGCTGCAGACAAAGTAACAGAAAAATAGCAAACATTACTCTAAGTTCATCACCTGTCCAGCCTTCTGCTGTTCTATACTTTGCCTCTCCCATTATCACCGAGAATGCTGTACCTGTTACAATTTTGTCTTACACAGATGTCATGAATGAGTGGTTTGGCTGCTTAAAGAAACACTGTCAAAGGTACTGGCAAAAGTAGGGTTTAATATGGCTATGTGAAGATGCAACTTTGCAGAGTTCAATGGCAAGGTTCACTCTACTACTTAGTACACAGACTAAAGCATGCAAAAGAAGATCAAATAAGAAGCAATTTGGAATGATTTACACAAAAGCTGTGAGTGCAAAAGCACTGGGGTGGAAAGATAACGGTAGAGAAGGATTTAGAAGCACTTAATACTTGAGTACTTTAACATTTTACAAAGTGGTTTGATAGTTTTCACAACAACTATAAAAATTACTTAACTATGGATTTGAAATATTAACATTTGTACTACAATCAAATCACATACACACATAAATGATGTATACACCTATTTCTATGTATGTAAAGGCTAATATGGAAAATTCCCCTCAAATTCACTACAATATGTCAAATCCCTTTGCATTTCCCAACAGGCAATGGTAGGATCTTGAGGAACATGGAGGTGGGGGACAGGGGCTGACAGTCCTTGAGTACCACAAACTTATGGGTTTGCGAACTCTGGGAGGCGTTGGCACAGGCTGCTGCTGTCCAGGCAAGCCCAAACAGTATCACTTAGGACTCCTGCTTATAGGGTCAGAAGATGACTGACTTTGGCCATCAGTAGCCTTCATTCCTGACCATAAATCAAGTCAGTAACTAGTAAGCCTTTTTCCTCAAAGTGCAGTAACAATGGTAGCGTTCCACTCGGGCTATATCCAGGTAAATGGTTTACCAAGGCTACAAGAGGTAATTGCTTATCCTTTGTTTCCCACCTTTACCACGCCAGAGCTCCTGGTACCATCAGGGAGGGCCTTGCAGCCCAACTGGTACAGTCAAGGGACGCTTCACCGCTCAGTTGGTTTGGTCACGGCTCACCAGGAGCTTCCAAGAAGGCAAAATAGTCACAAGGATGGAGGGTGTTACACCACGTAACAGACTTATTGTTATGTAACAGTACAAATGTTTAGAAAACTTCTCTGAGATGCTTAGTTTAGATACTTCATTTTACTTATTATCAATCAATTCTTACATTTGACTGCTCTGGAGAACTCCTATGGAATAAATTCCTCAACATCTGTTAAAGCTGCAAGGTACTAGCAACATAAAGTACCAAAGTAGACACACATCCAACTGTACAAAAACTGTCAGCACCTTGCCTGTTTGTATTATACCTAGTGGACAGGACTCAGATTTCTTAAAGTACACAAAAGAATTTATTTTGTTTTGAACAAAATTTTCTCCTCTGTAAAACCAGTCTCCATAGTGAATAATAACTAGAATGCCCCTGCCCAGTATTTGCACAAGCACAGGCTTCCTAGTAGCAACACAGTATCTTGGGCATAGTTGATGAAGTCTTCCAGACTTCACTATCCCCAGCATGTAAGCCATTAATGTCCTCCCAAGGATGTATACCTGCTCTTAAAGTGAAACACTGCATTACTGAAGATAACCTTTAGAAGAAAAGTGCTGTGCTCATGCTCTTGAAAAGCAAAACAGGCACACATGTATAGTGGGCCATAAAGACAACAATATGTAAGGAAATTCTGTAAAGTACATTCACATTATGGGTGCTTGAAAAGCTTTCTCTGCTTAGTATTATAGGTGTAGCATGACAGCTCATGCTAAATTACTGAAAGGTCTCAAAGGACTCCCCCCCAGAAACAAGACAGGACAGCTTCTAACACATAAGCACTACGGAGAACAGTCTCTACACTGCAAAGTCTAACTCTACTAAACTTAGCAATGATAAATAGACTCACCATTAATGCAAAAGACGCTTTAAACTTTCAGTACAATAATACATGTTTTGATACTTTTAGTAGGCTGTACATGCAGCAGACAACTTTAAGTGTATCAGACACCCTGAGAACTCCAGTAAGCATTCTAACACAAGCGCTCCAACAGCAGCAGCCGTCTCAGTGTAGATCAAGAATCCACAAACGGCATTTTTAAGCAAAAATTACAACGCCCCAAGGCGAAAACGAGAACAGCACTACACGAAAGCTAAATTCTGCACTTTTCTGAGACACCATTCTTGATCGACTCTGCCCAGCAGGGATGGCTGGAACTTCACGGCACACAAACACAGACGCGGTGCTTACACCGCGGCTGAAGCAGCTGGCGGGCGCCTGTCTACCTCCTGTCCTGTTTCTCGGGGGGAAACGCTTTTTAGGATTTCCCGGGCTTTCCGGTCCCGGCACGCGTCTCGGGAGCCCGTACCCGAGGCGGTCCGCCGTCCCGGGCTCGCACCCTGAGGAGGGCGATGGGCCGTCCGTGCCGGGGCCGCCTGGGCCATCTTGGGTCGGGCTGGCAGCGGCCACATGGTCACCGCTCCCTCCGCGGGCCCGGCTCCCGCGGCCCCGCCAGGCGGGCGCTCAGCCCCGGCGGGTCCCGCCGGCCCGGCCCGGCCCGCGCCGCGCACAGCGCCGGGGGGATTCCAGCGCACCCGGCGCCGCGGCCGGCGCCCCTCCTCGGGCGGGCGGGTCTGCCAGGCGGCCCGGGACAGCACCGAACCCCTAAGCACCAGCCACCTCCGTCCACCGGGCCGTCCAAGCCCCCTGCGGGGCCCCGCAGACAATAGAGCCGGCACCGCGGGCCTGGTTCCCGGCTTCCTGCACTGCCCCGCCGCCACACGCCCCCTCCCCGGCCTAGCGGCGCTGTCCCGCGGGCGTTCCCGGGAGGGACGAGGCGCCGCCGGGCCCGGGACGCGAATTCCCGGCCGCGCAAGGCACCGAGGCCGCCGAGGCCAAACGCGGCGGTGGCGGGCACGGGAGGGGGAGGGGGGGGTGCGGGGCCAGAGAGCCGCACCGCCCTGCCCGGCGCCCTCCCGGTGCCGGAACAGTGCTACTCACCTCCCCGGGCGGCCGCCGCGGGGGAAACCGGAGGTCGCCGCTGCCGCCGCCCGGCCGGGCCCGAAGGAGTTAAGAGGAAGGGCCGGGCGGGCCCGTCCCATTCATTACCCGGCGCTTTGTCTCCGCCGCCGCCGCGGCGCTCAGCAGCTGCCCCGGCTCGGCCGCCGCGGGCGCGGGGCGCAGGCGCGGGGGGCGGCGCCACGCACGGCGCGCGACATGTCAGCGCGCTGGGCCGCAAAATGGCGGCGCAGGAGCGTTGGGCTCGGGGCCGCTTCGCGCCCGCGTCCGGCCGGGCTGGGCCGGGCCCCGGCCTCGGCACCGTCCTTCTCCGCAAGGGTGCGGCCGACTGGTCGCTGCACTCCGCTGTTTCTGGGGCGGCTGAGGGCGGTGGCTCTGAGGGCGACGGGCCGGGGTCGAGGCGGTTCCTGCGGTGCTTCAGGCCTGGGGGTACCTCCAGGGCCTCTGCCGCGCCTTCCCCGGGGGGCCGCGGCGGGCGCTTCGCATTGCCCATGGGCCGGCCGCGGAGAGGCTTTCCTGGGCATCACTCCGCTGGAGCGGCACGGACCCGCTGTTCCGAGCGCAGCCCTAGCCTTGTCAGGAATTTAGTCTCCATTGTTCGTATCCGCAGTTGAACCCACCTTGATGGGTGTACGTGGTCTAACGCACAGCGGGTTTGGTTCTGAGCACTGTTTTGATATACTGACTCTGCCTCGGGAGGGACCCTTGGCGTGGCGTTCGAGTCTCACCTGAGCAGGCATCCTAGGGAAGGGTGTTCAGGGCAGAAGGGAACGCACTGCGCCGGTTCAGGGAAACAGTGGCCAGATATATGCTTAAGGTCGTGTTCTGGATAAAGCTCCTCCAGTTCCGGTGTTCCGTTGTAGGTCGGTTATTTTCTTCTCTGGTTGCAAAACATTAGTTGAGGTTATCAATGAGCCGAGTGATCCAGGCTTTTCAGGTGGGGTAAGGGTGAGAAGGGTGGTTTGTTGGGTCCTTTTGATGTACGTCATTTCTCTGGAGAGCTAAGGCTAAGTTGATAACAATCTGCTGTGATTGTGACATTTGTTGTCAAATTCCCAGTGGCAGTCGTAGATTTCACTTTCTTTGTCTTAAGTGTTGGTCGTTATAACTCGTTGCTTACCTTTGGGAGTGAAAACAAGAGAAAATGCATGAGAGTACTGTAAACAGTACTGTTTTGGAAGCAATGTTAAATTTTAGATTAAGACAGTATTTAGAGAGCCAGTGCTTAAGCAAGTTCTTGCTTTTTGATTTATTTTCCTCAGTTAATTTTCTTTTTTTTCTTCCTTTGTAATTTGAACAGATTTACCAAAGAGTCTTTTGGTTGGAATATATGGCAGTATATGAAGAGATCAGTTGATCAGCTTTTTGATTTGAAATAGTGGGGCTCTTCAACATTCTGCCATATTAGGTATATGTTTGTACTTAAGTACTGGTGTGATTTTCTAAATGGATTCTGCCATTCAACATACAGTAAATGGTCTGTTGTGATTAATACTTTGGAAATCTTATGCCAAGCTTTTTTCTTTATTTTATCCATACACTACTCAAACTCTCAACAAAATAGTTATGCTGTGTGCAGGCAATACTTTGTTCCTTATTACTTTTTAATTTACAGTTTATTTTTATTGGTAGAGTTCAACTGTATCACTGTGTATATATATGGATATACAGACGATATTGTATATATAGTATATGTATTAGTTACTCTTGGTGGCAGAGGCCAGAGTGGTTTGAAGTGAAGTTACTTGGACTTGCTAAGGTTCCACTGTTACAAACTACAGTTATATGAATAGAACTGCTTAAAAATGAAGTTTGATCTTGGCTAGATCTGCCAACTAGACACAGAAATAGAGGTGTTAGAGCTTAGTTAACAAGTTTCTATCACCAGTCTGTTGACAGGAAATTACAGCAGTGAGATAGCAACAACTGTTATTACTAGTATTGAAATATGCCACCTCATAAAACATCTTTTAGAGAACTATAAAATTGCAACAGTTAGAATGACATAGTTATGCTTATCACAATATGGAAAGATTAAATAACAGGGTATGTGGCTTTGTTAACTGCTTTTTCTAAGAGCTGTGATTTTGGAGAGTTTCACAATTCAGTTGAAAATTTTACAGTAAATTGAAAAAATCTGGAAATTAATTTTGGACTTTTGCACTCCATGTTGCTCTTTCTGTAATCAACTCTCTGTATCTCTTCATTTTTGCATGCATCCTATTCTGAAAATTTTCCTTAAGGGTTAGGGAAGTTGAGATTAATGAAAGTTAATTATTTCTTTAAATTATATTTTAGGTGGCTTGAGAACCAATCAGTGATTCTGTATATAATCTACAGGTGTATATCACAGATTGAGTGAAATAACTGGAATTTCTCTGTTCTTGTTTTACAAAAATGCACTGGGAACTCAAGAAATCAGGTCTTAAAAATCTGAGCAAAGGTGGATCCAGAGCATCTTCTCACAAACAATCAAGTAATGTGATGAATAAAACACAGAGATGGTGATCTGATGACGGGCAAAAGAAAGAGTAAGTAACTGCATTTCCTAGAGAAGGATCCAGACTGCCAGCTTGTGGTGAATATAGCAACACTGGTGTGGTGATAGTCTAAAGATACAGATTTTCCATGAAGGTTGCAATCTGAGGTGTAAGTATGTGAAATAACTTAGTCATTTAGGAAGACAGATCATTGGGAAAATCTGCGAGGCATCCTGACAGGAAGAACCCAAAACTTCCATTATTTAACTTCAGAAGAATAATTTTTTCTTTGATTTTTCTCCATTTATGTATTTACAATCTTGTTATCTGTTTCAGATATTTTGAATAAACATCTTTATTTGCATGGTTAACTGAACCTGACATGAATTAAAAGTGATACGATATTAATATAAAAAAGTAATTTCTCACTCCAGTGCCTGGAGCAAACTGCAAGTATCTGGCTCTCCATTATGTTTTGTAGAATAGTGGAAAGCTAGGAGACCATGCTTTCAAGAAAATTGTTCGGGTTCTCTGGAAAAAAAGCTATTGCAGGTTCAGAGAGGAAAGAAACATCACTTACATGGCTGTAAGTAACCATCTCTCTGTCATTCTCAGTATGAGAATTCTCTGGGGTATATGTTGAACTTGGAAGGCTCTCAGGGAGGGTATAGCAAGGGCCTAAAACTAGTTGGAAACTAAATTAAATTCTTATATCCTGTCCTACTGTGACAGAACTTAGAGTATGTCTTAAATACACCTATTTCAATATTATGTTATTAGCCAGATGTAGATGTTTAGTGCTGCTGACAGAGTTTTGTGTGTTGTGGTCCCAGGGTCTCTCCAGTCACTGGGCTGTTCATATTAATCTAGATTTATTGCTTCCTTCCTTCCATTTCTTTCTTGGTAGGAAACATAATGTTGATACTGTAGTGATAAATTGATGTAGTTCTGTCTTTCTGTATTTGTATACATTTGGAAACACTGAATATTGATAATAACAGTGCAGTTAGTAGTGTTGATGCCGTTACCTTGTTTTAGTAAAATTGAGCAGTTAATATTTATCTCCAAACCTGCTCTACTATGCTTATTTTCACTCAAACCTTTAGTTTCACCTCTAGTAACTTCTGCATTGGTGACACATTTTCTGTATGAAGTCAAGTAGACTAAAACTACATTAAGAGATAACAGTTCTTAAATAAAGCACAAAGAATTGCAGATTTTCATATGCACTGAGGTAATACATTTAACAAAATTATCTCCTTTCCTCCTTTTATAGACTCCAGCCTCTTCCAGGAACCTGTCCAGGCAATGTCAGCTTAATGATCAAAACCTTAACATAGAGGTTAAAAGTACTAAATTTGGATGTCCAATTTAGTATCTATCACAGGAGTATGATTTCTAAGAACTTGTAACACAGGAAGGTACTTATATTTAGTATACATTCCCATTTATTTCAGTGGGTACTTGGCTCTGCTCATCACATCCAAGGTGTCAAGGTGGGTGCTCAGGAAATAAGGAATGAGCAATCACACAGTAGTTACGAACAATCATTCACTGCCAAAACCATGGTGCCCTTGTGCATTTATATTAATTACCTCATTTGTTACAAACACAGCTGTTTAATCTGTATCATCCTCACTGTAGCACATCAGAGGTGTCTGTCACTGATAGCACGTTGACAGGATTTACTCATGCTTGCCCTTTATGTGGAGTGAGCATGGTGCTGGAGTATATCTTTCAGGAGTGGTCAGTTTGAAGTTCCTATTCTAGCATTTCTGTTGGGCCTATGGAAATTTTGTCTACATGGTGAAGCCATCAGTATCAGAACTGGTTTACATATACATGAGTTTGGAATTTCTCTTCATTAGGCAGCATCAGACCTTGGCTGAGGCAATAGCAAGTCTGGGACAAAGTTCTGTAGGTCTCATTACTACTCGTTAAATGATGGATACAAGTTGGGTTTTTCTGTACAGAGGAAGCTACAGGCCATGCTGGTTGCTTTTGGTGGTTCAGGGTCTTTTGTGGATGTCATGTGTTGAGTCTTACTTCTGACTTATTTTTCACTTTATTTTTCCTTCCCAGATTTTGATGTCACTTTCTTGTAGTCCCTCCCCATATAAACGAGGAGTCAAGGTTTTAATTCTGAATGAGCCCAGCTGTTTTTTGATTTCTTCTGTGACAAATGACTAGGGATTCCAACAGTTGAACTTCCTCCATAGCAAACCATCTTAATCATCTGCAGACCAGGTTTGTCCTCTAGAATGAATGAAGAAGAAGTAGTAAAGTAATTAAGACTGGATTTGGGTCTCATTACTAATTGATTTTTAACTTAATTATACTAAGGCTGAAGTATTAACTCATTGTAAATACTGGAGATTGCTTCTAGAGATATGTGTTTGTGAGAGAGCTAACTAGGAAAAGAACTTCTCTGAGCTTATACCTAATCTCACATTACATTTGCAAGTTTTTAAACTGACACCGGAGGAATTGAGAATAGGGAAGTCACTCTAAGGGTTTCAACAATAAAATAAACTTTATGTATAATTAAATGTTATGAAGGCAGTTAGCAACTTGTCTTTGCTTGGATGAATGCTGTGTAGAGAATCCTTTCCAGTGCAGAGGAAAGGACCAGGAAATAGGCAAGGGAGACAGCGGCAATGTATTTGCATAATATTGTTTGCATGGGTTATGCTATCTTAAGAAGTTACTTCATTTATCACAAACTCAGGTATCTTCTGAAATCCAAACATGATCAGGAGAACAACCACAGATTGTATTTCTCAAAAATCATTGTGTATCAGATACAGGTATGGAGCCCACTTTGTTTTCTCTTGGCTATGGCTGCATTTGGTTCATTTCAAATAGGTCCTTTTTTTTTGTGTTACCTTTCTATAAATTCTGTCTTCTATCTGCTGCTGAGGTTTCCTCAGTGTGTCTTGCGAAAAAAGAGGTCAAAATCCAATGTAGATTGTTTAGCCACACTGTTTTGTAATTCTTTGCTGTGCAAGTATGATATTTTTAGAACTTTTTGCATAGCAATTACTGTTTTGTTTTTTGATTCCTAACCATTACCACTGACCTTGTCTTTGCCCATAACTTGGCTCAGTTAGTTATGCTGTGTGAATTGACAGGCACTCCAATTCTAAACATGCAGCTGCTTTTGTAAGCTAACCTAATGATGGCTTAAAACTGGGGATGCTGAAGGGGCACTCCCAAATCCTGTATTTACTTCACTGCTGCCCTCTTCTGCTGGTAATAATTTTCATCTGATCATGCAGGGAGGCACTTCTGGGAGCTAAACAGAAAATTGGTGACTTGTTTATGAAGGGGTTGTTCTGATGGTAGTTACCCTGTGGCAGGAATAGCTTCCCACAAAGACCTTAGCAGGGGGAGTTACTATGCAGAACATAATAAAGGTGCCAAACTGTAAACACAAGGATTTGAATAATTGATACTGAAGAGACAATGATGGAAGAGAAGAATATTATTCTCTTGATTATGTCTCTGTCTACTCTTTTGGAAACAGCAATATCATTATACATGAGTGCCAATAACTCTGCTCCAAGGGTTTGTTCTTGATAAAATAGTCTTGAAACTAGTAGATGGTAGTTTTGCTGTTTGGCAGACCTACAAGTCAGTACACAGACAAGCTCTGTGCTTGTGTTGCAGGATGTTGTAATTTGTGTGTGGTTTTTTGTTTTGTATTATTGAAGCATAGCTTACATATGTTTTCATGTATATCCTAATCATGAAGTTTGTTTTTGCATCTTTGCAGTGTCCAGAGGAGTGAGCTCATTCCCCACCTTCCACCATGCAACAGTTATGAGCACATATTGTAGAGAGCATCTCAAAACTGCAAAATCCTAAAGGTACATGATGTTAAAGGACTCAAAATAGTGGATAAGTAAAGCAGGCAGTAGGTTTCCCCGTCAATTGTGTATCTCAGCAAAGTACTTGGTGTATCTCTCTGTCAGCAAGTGACAGGATACATTCCTCTTCTTGCAGTAGGTGACCCAAAGCAGTAGTTCCAACAAATGCTTAAATGGAAATGGGATAAGGGCCTTTGCATAGCAGCTTTACTAATTGAAGACCACTCTGTCAAATGATCTTCTAGCTTATCTATAGATAACATTCCATAGGACTGCTCAGCAGATGCAGCTTACAAAGGTATTTCTTTGCAAGCACCCTGATCAAATGTGACTTCTGGTGGAGCTCTGATGATAAAAGATCTCTGGACCTTCATCAGTACCATAAAAGGCACTGACACAGCTCCCAGTCTGTTTTTAAACTTGTGTTTTGGTGAAGACTGTTCATTTGGATCGTCTGTTCTGAAGGTCAGACTAAAGGGTCTTAACAATTCATAAACAAAGAACCATTTTGGCTGTGAGAATGAGAAAGGTGGTATGTGTAGGAAGTAAGAGTTACTGAGGCTATAAGAAACAAAAAAATCCTTGATTCCATAACAGTTGGTGAACATACATTGTCATAATACAGCTAAAACTTCCAGATCAGAGGAGTCAGAAGGAAAATCCAGACAACTCTTCCTAACTACAGATCAAGGAATATATTCAGTAAACAAGTAGGAGTGAAAGGGATACTTCTTTCATATATTTGAAGCTAAAAATTTGATCTTCCTTCTGGGATGGTTATCCAGGACTTTGAACCATATATTCCACTCGGTCTAGTATAACATACCAGTCTTTCTTACAAGATATCAGTAATAATTAGGAGATGTATCAGTGATAATGTGTATTTTCCTGTAAATACAAAAATTTGCAAAGATCACCTAGAAGATGCAGAGTGATCCTGCACCACCATGCAACAGACTGAAAATAAACAGCTGAAATTCTGTGAGCACACTGCTGTAATATGTCTATTGATAAGATTACAGCATCTTTTCCACAGTGAATGCTCTTCTGGCTTCCATGAGGTTTGGGAACAACCTTTCTTTTGTGAACTTGCAAAATCATGCCTGCGAGTATTCAACCATGACTGATGAAGTAAGTGAGATCTAAAAGCATTCCTATGTAGGATGAGAGGACCATGGTAATGTTGTCTCATAGATGAGTGTGAAGGTGTAAATTGTATAATGGAGAAGCCAAACTTGAAAACTTACTGGTGATACATTACCTTAAGGCATCATATGGAAATATCACATGCAAGGTTAGGCAGATTTGTCATCATGATAGGAAGAAGACCCACATGGGTATGTTATGGCAGTCCAAAACCTTTCTCGAAATGCAGATTGTTGCAGGTTCTAATGAGCAGGGGTGAGTTCTGGTTGTTTCTTGTCCCAGACAGCAGCTAGCTGTCTGGGCCAGGAGAGGGGATACAAAGTTGCATCCAAAGTAGGTCATTAACTCTGCCAGTATTTAGTGCTGCAGTGAGTCTTAAGTTGACTTTTATTAATCTGTGAATCAAAGGTGATACACTTTAGAAACATAGAAATGTGTCTCATGAAGTTTGATTCTACCAGAAAATAGAGGAGGATGCTGGGACAGATAAATAGCAATTGTGTTTCTTTATGTGATTTTTCTTGCAGTGATTCTGTTGAGAATTTGACAACTAGTGGAGGTGAAA
This sequence comes from Chloebia gouldiae, assembly GCA_003676055.1. NCBI lineage: Eukaryota > Metazoa > Chordata > Aves > Passeriformes > Passeridae > Chloebia > Chloebia gouldiae. The sequence continues at coordinate 2,987,196 of QUSF01000009.1, read as the reverse complement.
GCTGGTAGGCAAAGATCGACCTGTGAAGTTTTCCATGCAGAGTCAGCATTGGCAACTTGTTTAACAGTTTGATCCTGCCAGGTAGGCGTGTGAGGATTCTGATGGACTGGGACTAAAGCCCCTTGCACATGTTGAATTGGTGTGAAAAACGGTGGTGAGGGGTTGGTTGCCATCAAGCTAGGGATCAGAGGGCTTCTTATATTTGGCTTGAAATTGAACCATATGCTAGTAGAATTGTATTCTTTTGAGTAACCACATCTCACTTGTGAGGTGGAAAAGATGAAGGTAGCAGATCTTTTAGGTTATAGGCACATGTGCTGAGGACTGGACAGATGCCCCAGACAATACTACATGCTGTTCTGTTTCGAAATACATAGGCTGATATACTAATACTTAAAATGAAGAGATAGAGCATCCTGCTTTGGTAGCCTGTCATAAGGTCAATGAGAAATTATTTTGAAGTCTAAGACTCCTAATACAGAGCTTTTTGTTGAGTGTGCCCTAATCTTTGTGCTGTTACTCTGAAATACCATATAAAGGAATAACATGAGGTCTGTGTCCTAGCCTGGACACTCCAGAGCAAAAACTCAACATACCACCTTCTTAATGAGAGTAATTGGAAGAATCTAGAAGCATGAGTTTAAATTACAGAAAAGTGGTCAAATGGTGCAAATACCAATAAGGAATACCCTGTTATCAAAGGGATGTCTAAGGATGATGGAATGCTGTAATCCACCTGGCAGAAAAAAGAAACTGGAAAAAAGCCAGACTTGCTGTGTGTCAGTCACATTACAATGTGGACACCATCAAGGTTTCTGTGGCAAACTTGTCTCCACTTAAAAGAGTATTTGTACAGCTGCACAGCAGATACACATGAATTATTGCTTAAAAGATAAATCAACATATTTTCTTACCATAATCTTACTAGGTTTTTGACAACATTATTTCTATTCATTTTTATACTCTGCACACTAAGGTACATGATAAGGTACAGTATGATACTTCCTCTTTAATATGTTTCTATCACAGGTTGAATTCCAGTGCAACAACACTAACTTACAACATGCGGATATAAGACTTCGGAGACTGGTGGCAGGATCACTAAAACAATTTAACTGGAGAGTAGTTCCTCACAGCCAAGTACACAAATGACCAGATGGCCTCCATAGTTTGTACAAACTTGCTTGTATTGGAAGTTGAAGGTACTTTGTGTGTCTGAGCCTAAGGATCTATTCCTACACTGAGCAGACTGCACAAGTGTTAGCTGCTTTAATAGCTTGTGTTTTGTTCAGAGATCAGTGTGCTAAGTGGTCCCTGAAGAGGAAAAAAGAATTTGGAAAGTACTTTTCATATTCAACAAGATTTCCAGCCTAGTTGCTTAAACTCTCTGGACCTCAATTAACTTTCTACAAGTAATAACAATGTATCTGTTTCTGATTCCCTAGTCATATATTGATTGTAGGACCTACCCTACTGGTTTTTGAGGCAAGGAAACCTCTTACTGCTAGAGAAAACATAAAAATGAATCGGTAAGTTGTTTTTTGGCAATTTAGCTGAGTGGATGCTAAATACTGATGGGTGAAAAGAATCACGACTACTCTCAATCACTTGTTTTTTACTATATGCTTGCTCTGGATGATCAGCATAGGCAAGTGTTTGTGTTAGGCTGGGCCAACTAAACCTTGTTTTCTAAGGATGTGGGTGCAGCTGCCTTGCAGAATGTATTGCAGGAAAATCCTCCAGTTCTCGACTATGGCTGTAATGGCTGTCTAAAAATAATACCTAACAAAGGGTGTCCTTCGCAGGGGAAGCCAGAAATAACCTTCTTTTTCTCTGTCAAAATGTAAGGCTATTATCAGTTAATCTACAAGCAGCAGTTTGACCCAGAGACCACGAAAGAGCTTACTTTTAACGCAAAGAATCTTGAGCTTGGACTGCCGCCCCCAAAGATAATAAATACCACTCGGTTCAACTTTTTAGCCTCGGTTTTGTAACGACCCGCGTCCCGCCTCCATCCGTTCCCTGGCCCCCGCGCCGGGCCGTTCGAACGTTGTACCAGGGACGCGCGGCGGGTTCGGGCTCGGCCTCGGGCCCGGCCGGTCCGGGCGGGAGCGCGGCGGTCGTGGGGCCGGCGCGTTCCCGCCCCGAGCGCGGCCGGTGCCGGCCCCGGGCGCGGGGAGCGGCGGCGCGCAAGGCCC